>JARJHC010000107.1:10602896-10866457 GCA_031304145.1 Cardiospermum halicacabum | reverse complement strand
CTACGTACTTACAAATGTAACGTCCAACCCCCGGCCACGGTGGAGCCGCGAACGGAAGCCGGAGCGTCACATTAACTATCAATACATTCATTCTTTAAGATGCGGAATTATAATCATTAATATTAAAAATAGTAGATTACAAAGTAATCATCTTGACCCGGTTTCAAAATCAATTACATAATCCAGATAATTCAATTGAAAATAAACCTGTTCGAAAATATATCAATATTCAAATAGTAGTTCACAATCTCCAAATAATTATCCGAAAATATTAAGTACTCAAGTACTTTAAAAAGACTTACCATTCCCATAAAAGTTGTCTTTAAACATTACAAACTGAAATACTAAAGGAAAAGTTTTACATGTCTTTCAAAACTAATCAAAACACAAGAAAAAGACAGCTCTCAGTATTGTTCCAAAAATCATGAAAGGAAAATGCAATGAGACCTTCAATCTGCTCGATCAACTGTTTCACATTTCAATAGGTAGACAAGAAAATGGAAGAAAAACAACGTCAGACTATCGATGTCTGGTTAGCAAGTCATACTCTAACAAACACACACAATGCTTCTTTTAAACATACAATGATGATGAGGCACATATATGCACCTAAAACTAGCAATCAATGGAAGAGAATATAATCCCACCCAAGTCTAAAGCCATTTCGGTTCAATAAAGTGAGATAGTCCACTAGAACTAATTACATTCATTATACATGTTCAATATTATCAAATATCCAATTATGATGTCAAATTTTGTTTAAGAATCCCCAAACAATCAACTAATCACTAGCAATCATCGCACAATATCAATCAAGTTATTTATTCCAGTTTTATTTGACTGCCACTAATCTAAGATCAATAATGAAACAGGGCCAATTTGGCCGAAGCCACCAATATGGTCCGAAGACCGAGATCCGTAGAGTCGTTTATTCCCCCTCGGGACGGACTACTATCTTAGAATCCCATCAATTAGGTCCGAAGACCACCAATAACAATATGCCCGTAGGCGGTAGTGCCATCACACCAAATAGGAGTCGTCACTCAATTTTTCAATGTGGTTAGCTAAACCAAAAGGGCCTATTTTGCTCAATAGGTTGAGATATCTCAGGTACCCTTAATGACATGTCATTCCATCACTACTTTCGACCATGACTAGGGCAATCGTATCAATGAGTTAAGTGATCAAACATACAAGTTTCCATTTAACAATCAATCATTTCGTTATAGCAATTCATTGGCTTTCAAACAACATGTGACATGTACTTTACTAGTGCCTTATCCATTTATTTCCAGCTCTAACTAACCAAAGCCTAAGTCTAACATGCAATAGACTTATCATTTGATCTAAGCAGCAATATGTCAACAATAACAACAATCAATATCCACCCTATCAATCACTATCTAACTTTACCAATTACCATTCATGTGGTTATCTTGTTTAACCGTATTAATGCACAATTATAAAACACATAACAACCAATGTAGAGTTTAAAACAATGTTGCTAACATTTCTTCCGATGATAAGCTAAGCTAAGCGTCGCCGACACGATCCTCGGCACCGTTCGCTTCGCCTAACAACAAGAATGAATAATATTGGTTTAAACCATAGGTCGAACATGTGACGTGCGAAAAGCGAAAACTTTGTCCAATCGTGAAAAACAACAATCCAACGACTACGAAGCGATAATACGAACGATTCCTACTCAAAACCCAATCCGATTACAAAGTCGATCATTCAATTTCCACCTTTCCCAAATCCTAGGGTTTCTAACAAAACCCTAACCAATCCAATACCTAATCAACCCTAAACCATCAACAATCATCCTTAATTCTATCGACATTCATGCTTGAAATCCAAAAAGGAGGAGATTAGGGTTGATAGGAGACTTACCGGAGACACCCAAACGGAGAGAAAGCGATGAAGATGAGGGAACAATCGCTTGCGAGACGAGAGAATTTGAGAGAGAGATTGCGAATGAAGAGGATTCGGCCAATTTAGGTTTTAAAAACCCGATTTTGGTGGTTGGCGACAAGGCTGGTGACATAGGCCTTATGTCGCCAAAACGCACCGAGAAGAACACTTCAATATTGCAGAATTCGCTCGCTGGCGATATAGCCCCTTGTCGCCAGCGCTGGCGTCAATGTAGCCAGCGGCCAGTGTGCGCACTTTCATTCCTTTATTCGTTCTGCTTCATTTTCGCTTCAGTTTTCGAAATATAAACATTATAATACCAATAGACACTCCCATAGTCATCCAAAGAAGATAAATAGCATTTCAATATTCGATATGTTCACGAGTTACAATAAAGTTCAACACTTCAACCATCAACTTAAAAATTCGAAAACCGGAAAACGTCTAGCCCCGAAATTTGGACATTACAACTCTACCCCACTAAAGAAAATTTCGTCCTCGAAATTTAACCTGTAGCAAATAGATAAGGGTACTGCTTTCGCATCGCCTCTTCTGTTTCCCATGTCGCTTCTTCAACTGCATGGTTTCGCCATAGCACTTTAACCAGAGGTACAGACTTCCTTCGCAATACCTTCACTTCCCTATCCAGAATCTGAAAAGGTTACTCTTCGTACGAAAAATTTGGTCGAATCTCAATCTCTTCACGAGCAAGCACATGTGAAGGATCCGACCGATATCGCCGTAGCATAGAGACATGAAAAACATTGTGAATTTTCTCCATTTCCGGCAGTAACGCTAAACGATAAGCAACCGGTCCAATACGTTCCAGCACTTCATAAGGACCAACGAAACGCGGCGTCAATTTCCCTTTCTTCCCAAAACGTAACACCTTTTTCCATGGAGAAACTTTTAAGAACGCTTTATTGCCTACGACGAATTCAATCTCTTTCCGTTTCAAGTCGGCATAAGACTTTTGACGGTCCGTAGCCTCCTTCAATTTCTCCCGGATAAACCGTACCTGTTCTTCCGCTTCATGAATCAATTCAGGACCAACCAATTTCGCCTCATTCAATTCCGTCCAACATAAGGGAGTACGACATTTCCGTCCAAACAAAGCCTCATATGGCGCCATCGTAATACTCGCCTGGTAGCTATTATTATAAGAAAATTCAACCAGTGGCAAGTACTTCAGCCATGACCCCTTAAACTCCAATACACAACAGCGAAGCATGTCCTCGAGAACCTGTATGACCCTCTCAGACTGCCCGTCCGTTTGTGGATGGAAAACGGTACTGAAATTCGTTTTTGACCCCATTGCTTCCTGAAACTTCTTCCAAAACCGAGACGTAAATCTAGGATCCCGATCGGAAATGATCGACAATGGAATCCCGTGCAATCTCACAATCTCCTTGATGTACAATTCTGCTAACCGTTCCAACGGATAATCCACCCGAATCGGTATGAAATGGGCAGACTTAGTCAAACAGCCAACTACCACCCAAATAGCATCAAATTCCTCCTTGGTTAACGGCAATCCGACCACGAAATCCATTGTAACCGGATCTCATTTCCATTCCGGAATCACCATGGTCTGAAGCAATCCAGACGGAACCTGATGTTCTGCCTTTACATGTTGACAAATCAAACACTTACCAACGTACTCAACTATGTTTTTCTTCATCCTTGGCCACCAATACATCAATCTCAATTCTTGGAACATTTTTGTGGCACCCGGATGCATAGCAAGTATATGGGTATGCGCTCCATTCAAGACCTCATCACGAACACCATCAATATTCGGTACATAAATTCTGTCCCGATAATACAATCCACCATTCGATTTCCTGACGAAATCTCTGGCGCTACCATCATCAATCTTACGGAACCATTCAACCACTATATCATCTTTCTGTTGCGCTTCCAGAATACGCGGAATCAAAGTAGGTTTCACAACCAACTCGGCCACAATTGCATCATCAACAATCTCCAATCTAGCCATCATCGATGCCAAAGAATGCATTGACTTCCGACTCAATGCATCGGCCACTACATTCACCTTTCCAGGGTGATAATCAATCACCAGATCATAGTCTTTCAGAAACTCCACCCACCTACGTTGTCTCAAATTCAACTCCTTCTGAGTAGGCAGATATTGTAGACTCTTATGATCTGTGTACACATAGCATTTAGCCCCATATAGGTAGTGTCCCCAAATCTTCAAGGCAAACACTATAGCCGCTAATTCAAGATCGTGAGTTGGGTAATTACACTCATGCGGCTTAAGCTGTCTTGATGCATATGCAATCACCTTTCCTTCTTGCATCAATACACATCCCAAACCTTGCAGAGACGCATCACTATACACCACATAATCCAACCCTTCAACTGGCTGAACCAAAACTGGTGCTTCCGTCAATAACTTCTTCAACTTGTCAAACCTTTCCTGACATTAGACCGTCCATTCAAACTTGGTACCCTTATGAAGCAGTTTAGTCAATGGACCTGCAATAGAAGAGAATCCCTTGACGAACTGGCGGTAATAACCAGCTAGTCCCAGAAAACTCCTCACTTCAGTTGCATTTTTAGGCGGTTGCCATGCCAATACTGCCTCTATCTTCTTAGGGTCCACACTGATCCCATCCTTCGTTATAACATGTCCCAAAAATGCGACTTTGGTCATCCAGAACTCACATTTTGAGAGCTTCGCATATAGTTGCTTCTCCCTCAAAATCTGCAACACAACCCGCAGATGCCTATCATGCTCTTCTTCATTCTTCGAGTAAATCAGAATGTCATCGATAAAGACAACAACAAACTGATCCAAATACTCCTTGAACACCCGATTCATTAGGTCCATAAACACTGCTGGTGCATTAGTTAATCCGAAAAGCATAACTACGAATTCATAATGCCCATACCGTGTTCTGAACGCCGATTTAGGAATATCGCTATCCTTGATTCTCAATTGGTGATATCCCGACCTCAGATCAATTTTTGAGAATACACCTGCTCCCCTCAACTGGTCAAACAGATCATCAATTCTAGGAAGCGGGTACTTGTTCTTCACAGTCAACTTGTTCAACTGCCGATAGTCAATACACAATCGGAATGACCCGTCCTTCTTCTTTAAAACAGAACCGGAGCACCCCAAGGAGAGACACTCGGTCTGATTTAACCCTTATCGAGTAATTCCTGTAATTGAACCTTCAACTCCTTTAATTCAGCTGGAGCCATAGACACTGGAGCTGCTCTCGGAATGAGCTCTACTGAAAACTCTACTTCACGCTCCGGTGGCAAACCCAGCAATTCTTCCGGAAATACATCCAAGAATTCAGAAGCCATTAGAATAAACTTCCCATCTGATCGCTTCTTACTACCATCAATTATGTGAGCTAAATAAGCCTCACAACCCTGCCTCATCAATCTGTCCGCCAAAGCTGCAGAGATAACCTCTTTAACCGTTCCACTACAATCCCCCAATACCGTTATAGTTCCTTCCGGAGACTGTAACGTAAACCGTTTAGCTCTGCAATCCAATATTACCCCATGACAGGATAACCAATCCATTCTCAATATCACATCAAACTCTGGACTTTTCATCTCCAATAAATGACCCTTAAAAGTCTTACTCTGAATCACTAAAGGCACATCCCTATACTCCCTATTAACAACCATACTGTTCCCTAAAGGATTGGTAACAACTATGTCGAAAGCTATCTTAGAAGTCTCCCAACCCTTAACAGCCAATACATTACTACACATGTAGGACAACGTTGAACCAGGATCAATTAAAGTGAAAATAGGAGCATTAAGGATAGAAAATATACCAGTGATCTCATCAGAAGTATCAACATCATCACGTCCCCTTAATGCATAAGTACGTGCAGGAGCAAGCCCTTTAGTTCTATTAGCATTCCCAGATGGTGCTCCACCATGATGACCACTCCAGCAGTAGGAGCTGATCTGACATTCTTCTGAACAGACACTACTTCAGATGGAGTCACTTTTGGTGGTGCTTTGGAATTCTGGGGACAATCCCTCACAAAGTGGCCCTATTCACCACACAGAAGACAAGCACCCGAAGCTTTCCTGCACTCGCCCCTATGCAACTTGCCACAGTAGTTACACAATGGAGCATCCATATTAGAACCACCACGAGAAGGAACACTAGCAACAGATGCAGTAGGTTGCTTTCCAGGTCCCCTATTGTTATTCTGTGGCCAACTAGCACCGCCACCTCCATAACCTCATTGACTCTGAGTTTTCGCCTTCTTATTCGGATTATTACCAATCGAAGGCCCTGCACTCTTATTCCAGTTTTATTAGACTGCCACTAATTTAGGATCAATAATGAAACGGGGCCAATTAGGCCGAAGCCACCAATATGGCCGAAGACCGAGATCCGTAGAGCTGTTTATTCCCCCTCGGGACGGACTACTACTTTAGAATCCCATCAATTAGGTCCGAAGACCACCAATAACAATATGTCCGCAGGCGGTGGTGCCGTCACACCCAATAGGAGTCATCACTCAATTTTTCAATGTGGTTAGCTAAACTAAAGGTCCTATTTTGCTCAATAGGTTGAGATATCTCGGGTACCCCTAATGACGTGTCATTCTATCACTATTTCAACCATGACTAGGGCAATCGTATCAATGAGTTAAGTGATCAAACATACAAGTTTCCATTTAACAATCAATCATTTCGTTATAGCAATTCATTGGCTTTCAAACAACATGTGACAGGTACTTTACTAGTGCCTTATCCATTTATTTCCAGCTCTAACTAACCAAAGCCTAAGTCTAACATGCAATAGACTTATCATTTGATCTAAGCAGCAATATGTCAACAATAACAACAATCAATATCCACCCTATCAATCACTATCTAACTTTACCAATTACCATTCATGTGGTTATCTTGTTTAACCGTATTAATGCACAATCATAAAATACATAACAACCAATATAGAGTTTAAAACGACGTTGCTAACCTTTCTTCCGACGATAAGCTAAGCTAAGCGTCGCCGACACGATCCTCGGCACCATCCTTATATAAACCCAAACCCGTATAATATTAGAAAAAAAATTAGAAAAAAAATTATGCATTTCTAACAAAATCTTAAAAAATAATAATAAAATAATAATTGTTTTTATTTGGGATATAATTTATTCATTTAAGTTGTTGAAAGACATTGTTTATTTAAGTTATAAGTTATATGTATGTAAATTGTATGCATGTTGAAATTGGTGATGATAACATGATTAAATGATTAAATTGATGATGATGATGGCAGGATACCCACGGGTCAGCCTGAACCCCCGGGTAAAAAACCAGACCCGAACCCGCCAAACCCGTGACAGGTTCGGGTAGGATTTGGACAGAGGATATTTTAGCGGGTTCGAGTTTACTGTGATCCGTCCAAACCCAACCCATTGCCATCCTTATACACGCTTGGGTTGAAAAACATAAATAAATATAAAATAAAAATAAATTTTTGATACACATGTACAGATCTTCTCACTATCTCTTTTCTTCACTCTTCCATTAATTTATTCATTTCCTCTTCACATTTGTTTTCTCCTTTAATTACTTTCATCTTAAAATATGCTAGAAGATACTCTCGACAATAAATAAAAATACAATAAACATATTAAATAAATTATTTTCATATACCAAAATAATAAAAAATACATTAAAACAATACATTTTAAATTCCAATCCATCAATGGTATAATGATATGATGGTATATTAACAAATTTGTTTTTTTCTATCAATTTTTTAAACTATAAAAAGCATATTCACACCATTCTTTCATTTGTCCTTGAACTCTGAGATCTCTCTCAAATAAAAAATAACCTTTTTTATTTCTCTAATTACTTCTTTTACAAATAGTTTATTTTGCCTATGGTTTATTTTTTATTTTCTAGTATATTTTCTTCTTATCTATGATTATTTTTCTTATCTACTTAGACGTATGAATTTTCAAATTTATTTTAAATCCAAATATGATGTGGCAACCACTATCTTTTTTTCTTATACTTCTATTTTTATTTGTTTATTATTTGTTTATAATTCTTTACTTTATTTTTACTAATTGATAGTCATAAATTAGTTTAATTTGAAATTGTAAAAATAGTATATTTCCATTTTAATAATTTTCACTTTGATTAGATTTAACCATATGTTTTTTTTTAACTGATACTTTCATTTAAATAAATATTGTTTTCACATTTTTTATCTTCTCATGGGTTAGGTTTGAATACATATACATATAATATATTTCAAATAAATATTTTGTCTTTCTTTCTCTTTTATAATATTTTATATTTTTGTAAGTTAATTCTAATTTAATTATTTTTTTACTTCATAATATTTTTTTATTCATCCATTAAATTTTAAATTAAAAAGAATTTTACAAAGAATTGGATTCTAAATTCTAATTAAAATTATTCTAATATTTTATTTAACACTTTTATCTAAAGGCGGATTCAATGTCTTGTCAATTATGTCAATTGACAGCACAACACATATATAATACTTAATAGATTGGAGAGATATAACTAAAGTGGAAGGAATGGTAAAGTGTTTAATTATCAATCTTTAGGTCTTGAGTTTGAACCAAATGGTTCTCTTTATATCCCACCATTTAATTAAAACTTTAGATTTTTTTCTTTTAAATTTTGATTTTTTTATTATATTATTTTTTAAAAGTGAGTATTCCACCCATACGATTTAATTCAAGTCAATATCTTTTATCTTTTTTCTCCAAGTCTCAAACCCTTATTGGCAAACACAAAGATCAAAATTCCGACAAAACAGCTTAAGTTGGCAACACCAACACCAACCCTTACATCATCATTTAGACAACAACGCAACAATTATTCCATCCTGCTACCGCGACCACCACTTATCATTATTGAATGTAAATTTCTTTTTTTTTTTTCATATAGTCGACATCGTTTTAGCATTTTTTTGGATCCGCCCCTGTTTTTACCTATCACAAAGAAAAGGATATATTTAGTAGATAAATATTGAGGAAGTAAGTAACTTCCCAAGTTTTGTGTTTCTAGATTCAAATTCTTGGTGTGTTTAGATGCGAACTTGACTTAATCTCTTGCACAACATTATTAAAAAAATGGGAACACAACTCTTGGCAGCGAAATGCTCACTACTTCAGGATCAACTATTTTCGAATAGTTCGGATTACATGGTCATAATGTTGAAGATTTAATGACTATTTTATAAAAACTGAAAGATTAAATGCTTCATGTGAGTGAACGAGAGAGAGGAGGTCTCCTAGGAAAAATTTAATTGTTTATGAGCAATTAACTGCTCTTTCATCTTAAAACTTCAGTTTTGAATTATCTTCTTTGATGTTAAATTTCACAGAACAATGTAGTTCTTTGGTTCCTGTAGAAATATTGGGTTCTTGGGTCCACCCAAGAGGCCCACATGACATGTATGTGGGAGCAGTTACCCAAATGGGGTAAAACTGCTTCGTATACGGATCACAACGTGAAAAAAGACATTGTGTGTTTTTGAGTGTTAATTTTGAAGTTAGAAAAACACAGAGAAAAATAGAGAATTCTCCATTTGCAAAAATGATCTTCAAGAAAGAGGATGAAATTTGATCTTCTAGAAAGAGGATGAGATTTGGTTGCATCTACTCCGTGGATAGAAGAACATATCCAAACTCATGATTGCTTCCCGACCAAAATAGAAGTTGCGTTCCATTTTATTTGTTTTTTTCCTTCATATTATACTGTAGATACAAGTTTATATGGTTGTTTAGAATGACTGAACATGATTTATGATAACTTCATGTGGTATCAGAGCAAAATTAGGATACTGTTTACTTGATATGTTTTAAAATGAGAATTTGAAATTTTGATACATGTCAACTACCGTATGTTTTTTTGAATGTTTTAAAAAGTGATTTTCGTCACTTTAATGATTTTTTAAAAAATTCTACTTGTCGGTTTTCGACACATTATATATCACTGGATTTTTTCCGATACGAATCCGTTGATATATAATTCATATTTTTTCGATGAAAAATGAAGGAGTTACGATCTTCAGAAGTTATTTTGGACGGTTGAGTACGAAATAAGAAGAATAAGTTTTTTAATTTTATTTTTTAAAAGAACATCGATACTCTTTTTCTTTCCCACTCGAAGAGAATGGATTTGTAACTCACCGTTGGCGATTAGGTAACGGAAGGAGACAACAGAGGGCACCACCTAAACAAGCTCGTGAAGAGGATTCCACGGCCACCGGTCCGAGCGCCGTCGGTGATCGCGAAGACAGCGTGTGGCTCCTACGCGCGGACACGGCACGTGAAGCAACTTGGTTCTCAGGTACTACACAATCAGTGCTTATGTGGCCGCTTGTGAGGCTGCCACGTCAGATGTGGGGTTAATTGTGTGTGCTGATATACCTGCAACATGTGGCAACACCAGAGCTTGACACATGTTGCCGATGCGTGTAGCGCACTCTTGCCTTCTACATGAGTGTCGACGACGCACTGCCGTCTCTAGCCACCTAAAAATTTTTAAAAAATGGATTAATATTTATTATTTTGTATTAATCCAATTTTTTGTTATTATTTGTTTGATTATGCCTTATATCATGCCTAGAAAATAATTAATTAGTGTTTTTAATTATTTTACTTGGCATTTATTTTTGTATTTTAGATACTAATATAATGTCATATGCATGTGTTTTGGCATATGTCGATTTGTTTTGCAAAGAATGCAACATTATTGGCACATGTTCTTTGTTGATGATCGTCATTGGATCTACACGAGAGCGCCATACACTATCATCCACGGAAGTTCGCACCAGCACTTATGTATCCACCTCCACCTGGCATGGTTCATCCACTCGAGCATCAGTTTTCTCAGCCACAACTACATGCACCAGCTCCAGCTCCTGCACCCATCCATTCTCTTCCGTGGGTATTTTGTCTACCACTAGGTTTTGGGCTTATCCCAGCTCATGCACCTCCTGTGCCCAAGATAGTGGTCCCTCCTCCTCCAAGGGTGATTGTAATGAAATTTCACCACCACCTACCCCATCCACCATCTCTTCCTAAGCAGTATCTAGTTCTCCCATTATAACTCTAGTAGCTCATGTGCTAGATCTAAAGGAGGATCATGTGGTTGCTGCTAACGCTAAGAATCATGTGGTTGCCAATGATGATGATATTCATATGGCTGCCAATGACGTGGAGGATCATATGGCTGCTGATGATGGACACGACGAGGATCTTTTAGCTGTCGATAGAGGATAGGATGATGACATTCCTTTTATGGATGATGATGGGCACGATGCAGATGATGAGGAGGGATTTGACCTAGATGATGTTATTGGGGATCCTATAGACGGTTGGGATGATCTAGTTATAGCTAATGAGGCCTCTCCAGACAAGGCTCAGGATGGCCAGAGTGAGGTCACCTCTGATGATTATAAACCTAATGATCCTTGGCTGGAAGTGGTGAACTCTTTAGTAAATGACACACAGGATGATAATCCAGAAGAACAACAGAACCTTGAGGCTGATGATGATGATCATTAAGCACTTGTGTTTACCGTGAGTTGACTTTGTTTATGTTTACTTGATTTCCTTGTTCACATATTTTGCATATATATATATATATGGCTTCCGACTTGGTTTATCTTATTTATATGAATCTCAATGTCTGTTATCTATTTCACTTGACATTGTTTGGTGCTTACGTGATTAGTTTATCATATTTTTGTGTTTTATGGATATCATTTATATTGATTGCACACCTTATGATTTAATGTATTAATTTGATTAAAGTATAAGGATTGTGATTAGATAGATTTACTCTTTTTACTGAGTCCCCATTTGATTGACTCAATATGTTTTCTGATTGACTTTATTGGTGCATTGTGAGTTATATTGGATTATTGAACATAGGATAACTTACATGTATTCATGTTATGTTAATAGTAATGGCTTCTTCATCTAAGAACATTGTCCCTGAACTCAATATGGGAGACAAACTGAATTGGGACAACGATGATATATGGCATCGCAAGATCCATTATATCTTGGAATAGCAAAAGGCTCTTGAAACGTTGACTTAAACCATGGTTGAATTGGCACCTGACATAAGTGCTCGAGCCAAACAGGACATGGATGCTTACCTAGCCCGGAAGTGGAAGAACAACATAGCAAGGATAACTATTCTGTGAAGCATGATTGATGATCTGATGTGCTCGTATGAGGATTATGAAACGACAAAAGACATATGGGGGCATTGAAGAAAAAATTTGGTGGGACTTTGACTACTAAGCTTCGGCGGCTGACTGTCAAGTTTGACACTTACTGGAAACACAATGATCATTCTATGTGGCAGCATCTAAGAGAGATGGCAAATATGATCCGGGAGTAAAAATCAGCTGGCCATGTCCTGTCACATGAATAACAGGTGCAAGTGGTTATAAGGTCTCTCCCCAATAGCTGGGAAAACATGAAGAACAACATGACCCATAATAATAACATCAAGACTTTTGATGATGTTTCTTGTCATGTTGAACTTGAGGACGAGCGCCTAGAGGCGGCCAAATCCTCAGGTCATCTCTATATGGCTGAATCCAGCATGCGCAAAAGTACGGGTGCTAAGTGCAAGAGGGGAACAATAGACGGAAAAAAAGGAAAGGGTCCAAAAAATCCAAATAATCTCGAGACCAATAACCAAAGAAGAAGGCTAGGTGAGGGAGGGTTAGCAGAGAGATAAAAGCAAGGTCAAGTGTTACAATTCTGACAAGATGGGTCACTTCGCTCGTGAATGCATTAAGCCCAAGAATGAGGTAACCATTTATGAATTTTCCCTAATTAATGTTTATGTTTCTAACTCTGTTTTGCTTGTCGAGGCTTACCTTATGTGAATTGTAACCATTGTCGGATTCTGCGAAGTACTCGACGGATATACATGGGCAATAACTTGTGGGTAGAAGTTAAAGGAGTTGCCACTTGTAAACTAAGGATGCAGAGTGGTCACACATTGCTATTACATGATGTCTTGTTCACTCCAGAAATTAGGCGTAATCTTGTCTCTGTTCCGTTATATTGTCATATGATTATAAGTTAATTTTTTATGTTGCTGGTTTGAAAATATTTTATAATTCTGTTTGTATTGGAGTAGGACAACTTGTTGATGGATTTTTAGTACTTGACATTGAATGTTATGAAAATCCTTCTATGTTTTCAAATGATAGTTTTCATTGATTATATCTTCTGATACTAGTATATCGACATGGCATGTTAGACTTGGTCATATAGGTCAAGATCGGATGAATAGGTTAGCAAAATAGGGGATTTTAGGTTCCCATGATAAGATATAATTGGCGACTTGTAATCATTATCTCGCAAGCAAAGGCACTAGAAAACCTTTTTGAAAGGCTATTAGGGCTAATTCTCCATTAGAATTAATTCATTCTGTTATATGTGGACCCATGAATGTTATAGTTAGAAGTGGTGCGTCATATTTCATCACCTTTATAGATGATTTTACTCATTTTAGTCTGATCTATCTATCTCCCATAAATCTGAAGCTTTAGACTTCTTTGAGCGGTTTTAAGCTATGGTGGAGAATCAATTGGATAGGACCATCAAAGTGTTATGCACTAACCGAGGATGAGAATATCTATTTGACCAATTTAAGACATTATGTTAAAAGAAAGGTATTGTAAGACAATTGACCATTTCAAGGGCTCCTTAACAAAACGGAGTTGTAGAAAGAAGGAATAGAACACTGTTGGAGATGGTTCGATCAATGATGTCACAAGTTAATCTTATAATTTCATATTGGGGAGATACGCTTCTTATAGCTACTCATATATTAAATAGGGTTCCCTCTAAATCCGTGACTTCTACTCCATATGAATTATGGACAGATAGAAAATCTAGCCTATCTTACTTATGACCTTGGGGTGTGCTTGTTACGTACATGATCTAACTAGTCCATTTGGAAAGTTGGGTGTTAGGGGAAAGAAATGTATTTGCATATGATACTCTGAGCAATCAAAAGGATATGTACTGATAGGAGAGAACTCAAATGGAACTATATCTGAGATTGAGTTGCGAGATGTCATGTTTTTAGAGAATGACTTCTCATAGAGAGGTGATGTAGAAATAGAGTCTAATTTCTTTGAGCAAAATGAATCAGAGGACTTAAACTCCATTCAAGGGGATGTTCTTCCCTGTGAGAGTAGGAGTGGGAATAGGCCAGGTCTGGCAAGGCTTTTAGTTAAACAGGCCCGGCCCTGCAAACCTATTAAAGGCTTGTATTATAGGCCTGGCCTGGCCCTTTTAAAGGCCTGTTAGGCCTGAAAGCCTATTTAAAAGCCTGTTAACAACTACTTATATTTATAAATAAGGTATTGTGCTTTATACTTATAAACAAATTGATGGAGTTTATATTTATAAATAAACTTACTAATATATTTAACAATTAAGAATGCATATAAATAACATATGGGCCGGCCTGTTAAGTTTTGAAAGCTTTTATTATAGTCTAAGCTCGACCTATTTAGTCAAATAGACTTTTGAAAAAACTTGAATCTAGTCTATTTACTAAATAGGTCAGGCCCGGCCCTATACATGTCAGGATGTAGGCCTCTGAAAGGCCGCCTGACCTATTCCCACACCTAAATGGGAATGAACAAGTACATATTGAACCCACTCCACAACTTAATCGCAGTGGGAGTAACGTGATTCCTGATATTTTAATTCTAGAAATGCCGACTCGAACGGGTAGAAAAATTCATATTCCCTGACGACGTTTGAGCTTGAAGGAGAAGCATTCATGTTGTCTTCCCAATATGGTGATGAGTGAAAGAATGTAAAAGAAACTCAAGCTCTCGATTCACCAGCCAAAGATTTGTGGATAAAGACCATGGAAAAGGAAATGGAGTCAATGAAAAGTAACTAGGTTTGGGATTTAGTTGATTTACCGCCAGGTAGAAAAACCATTGGAAATAAATGGGTCCTTCGTATTAAACGGAAGGCAGATGGTTTGATTACGAGTTATAAGGAAAGATTGGTAGCGAAAGGTTATAGCCAACAATAGGGTATAGACTATGAAGAATGTTCTCCCATGTGGTGTGATATTTGTCATATTAATACGAAAGCTTAGACTCTATTTTGCTCAATTTTTACTTGAATTAGGGGTTGTGATGATTCAATTAATGATTATTTCAGGATCCAAGGTCAAGAAGTCAAATGATGAGAAAACTGGATAGAAGGTCATGTGTTCAAGCAAAGGAATTTCAAAAGGCACTAAAAGGACACAAGAACAACAAGAAATGAGAAAATCATAAGGTCAAAGAGGACCTGCACGCCCTGGTACCCAGCACCAGGGCACCCAAAATGGTACCGAAGCATCAAGCATGCCCTGGTTCGTTGCCTGGTAACGAAGACCAAGCTGCCAGAACTTTGACTAAAGTGTCAAATGTGGTACCGTAGCATCTCCGCGCCATGGCTTAAGATGACCAGGCTACCAAAAATTTGACTAGGACGCCAAAATTGGTATCGAGACCCTCAAATCGTCCTGGTCCGTGCCCTGCCACCACCAACCACGCCGTCAACCACGCTATAAAAACTGGTACCACAAGCAATCTCGCGCCTTGGTGTCCGCCCTGGCTACCTTTGCCAGGCCGCCGACCTGGCCGCCTAGGAAGATAAAGAGACACCGCACCTTAGCTAGCGCCCTGATAATCTTTACCAGGCCACTGACCAGGGCGCCCAAATGCTAAATTTGACAAATTTTGGCTTTCATGGAGGGCATTTTCAAAATAGAAAAAAGAAGGGTATAAAAAGAAACTTGTAGGCTTTTTGAAGGGATCTTTTGGTTGAAGAATAAAGCTGGAATTAGTGAAAGTCTTGAGCAAATGAAGAGAAGAAAATTTCTATTTAGTCAAGTGACACCAAGAGGAGAAAGGACCCACCTATCCGGAGAATTTTCACTCCGACAGTAAGAACTCCATTTCCTTCAACTGGTTTAGTTATTCCTTACTTGTCCTATGCTTCTCTTGTGTATAACTTGTGTTAGTAGAACTATGAGTAGCTAAAACATTTTGAGGTTCTTTGAACCTTAACTATTGTGACTATTGTTATCCTCTCTTGATAAATGAATGATGTTGATGTTCAATTCATATGAACTTTTTCTTAAGGCTTGTGAGTGCTTGATCAACTCTTACATTAATGGTGTGAGCTATCTTGAAAAAGTATGCCTAGAAATTGGGTTCATATGCTTTATTGAATGTATGCCTAGAAATAGGGTATGTGAATTAGAGAGTTAATGATAGGGGGACTCATGGAACTACTCTTACATTGAAGTGATGTAAGTGAAATAATAGGGTAGTTAGATTACTAGTGTGTCAACATTTGGTAGCACTTAACCTTGAGATTAGTTGACCATCATTGATATTTTCGGATAACATAATCACAATAGTGAGGGGAATAAGAACCTCTTCATTCCCTTTTCATTCTATCTAGCCAAAATCTTAGTATAGTCATTTAATCATTATCCAATTGAATTAAAATTGTGATTTCACACTTGATTGAGTTCAATTAATTAATTATCACTTCTAACAAACCAATCCTTGTGGATCGATTTTTGTATTACTTGATGACTTAAGTGTGCACTTGCACTAGGTGGTGAATTCTACTGTCATGGTGAGATTTACTTTAATATGTCTCATATTAGCCTTAGTCGCACATATGGATTTGGAATTACATCAGATGGATATTAAGACCGCTTTCCTCAATGGAGGATTGGAGGAAGAAATTTATATGGAACAACTTGAAAGTTTTATTACTAAAGGCAAAGAGAGAAAAGTTTAAACTCTTGAGGTTCATTTATGGACTCAAACAATCCTCCTGACAATGGTACCTACGATTTCATGAATCGATTATGTCATACGAATTTCAAATGACAGAAGAAGATCATTGTGTTTATTTGAAGAAGTCCAATAACAGTTTTATTTTGTTGTCCTTATATGTTGATGACATACTCCTGCGTGTAATGATAAAAACCTTCTTCTTGCCGCAAAAGACTGGTTATCAACAACTTTCGTAACGAAGGATATGGGTGAGCTGTCTATATTTTTGGAGTCAAAATATCAAGGGATCGAAATCAGAGACTTTTGGCTTTATCATAAGATCCATATATACATAAGATCCTTGAAAGGTTCCATATGGCAAATTGTAAGCCAATGGACACACTTATTGCAAAAGGTCAGAAATTGAGTCTGGAAATGTGCCCGAAAACTCCACAATAGCGTGAGAAAATGCGAAGAGTACCATATGCAAATGCCATTGGAAGCCTGATGTATGCAATGATGTGTACCAGGTCAGATATCTGTTATGCAGTTGGACTGGTAAGCAGATATCAATCAAATTCAGGATAGAAAAATTAGATAGTAGTCAAGAGAATCCTTGCTTATCTAAAGGGTATCGCTGATTATGCTCTGTGTTATCAAGGCAGTAATAGTTGCCTGATTGGATATACAGAAGCAAATTGGGGTGGCAACCTAGATGAAAGAAAGTCTACTTCTGGGTATGCTTTTATTTTGAGTCAAAGAGCAATTTCATGGAGTAGCAAAAAGCAAACCTGCATAGCCCTATCTACCATGGAAGCAGAATCTGTGGCCTGCTTGGTGGCTATGCAGAAAGTTGTTTGGCTCAAAATATTTTTAGAAGATTTAAACTTAGACGAGAGTGAGCTTGAGTTGATTATTATATACTGTAATAGTCAGGCGGCAATTGCCTACACTAAATATGTTAAATATCACAGTAAGTCAAAACATATGGAGATTCAGTATCACTTTTCCAGAGATATAGTGGCTAAGAAGAATGTAACTATTAGTTACATATGAACGCATGATATGATAGTAGACCCCCTTACTAAAGCTCTAACTAGATATGTGTTTGCGAAACAAATTAGGTCATTGGGTCTATGTAGGTTGTGAACCTCTTTTACTTGTTTGTTTATCTATGTTCAAATGTGATTTATATTTCATGTGCTTTGATTATAGCATATATATGTATATATAATATGTTTCTTTTTCATCCTAGAGTATGTCGTTAGGTATTAGAGGTTGGTAAACTTGCACGCACTATCGCCTTGGTTATCTATGGATAATGCAGGATGAGACTTGTACATTTTGTTTTGTGATTTAGAAGTTCTAGAACTCAAGAAAATGTATATAAAGTCGCTTTGACGTATTTTCAAGATGAGATTCTTCTAAACATGATGAAGGATAGCCCATGAAGTTCCAATTCCATGAGACGTGACAAGCCGAACTAAACTTTTGAGTCGCTCGACTTAGATACTGGGAGCGATCAAGTTTGTGAGATAGCTTAGTGCCATAATTCGTACAATGAACATAAACTATATATTGACATATGCGCCGTTTTATATGGCAAGGTCTATTGTCGCACACGTTTTATACCTTACGCGCTTTTAAGTTGACTTGATGAAAGATAAGTATTGAGAATGTTCCAACTCGTTATCATGCAGGTTCCATCCAATTTTGATCCTTCATACGGTCACTCTTTTGTCTAGAGTGTTGGGGTAATGACCGTATCATTAGCATGTTTTTTTGTGGCCATAATAATTGAGTCTATGTGGCATGTCTATGATGTCGGTTACTTTCATTAACTTTTGAAATTAGAGTAGATCTGAAGATACTGGCTGTATTCACACTTATCACATGCTAGCAAGAAAACTATGGTTCCTGGGTACACAATAGTGATTATGGAGTACTCCTGAGGTCAGAATACTATTTTGATGGGACCGAACGTGTCTAATGTAAATTCATGTCTGAAGTCTAGGATATAAAAATGAGTTTTAGTCATGTTATTTTGACATTAAGGAAACTAGTTCATTTTGGTCACACCGACTATTTGCAAGTATAAAACTAGCATGTTGCCTCTTGCATGAGTGAGAGAATGTAGAAATATTGGGCTCTTGAGTCCACCCAAGAGGCCCACATGACATGTATGTGGGAGTAGTTACCTAATGAGGGTAAAACTGCTTCCTGTACAGGATCACAACGTGAAAAAAGATATCGTGTATTTTTGAGTGTTAGTTTTGAAATCAAAGAAAAACAAAGAGTTCTCCATTCGTGAAAATCATCTTCAAGAAAAAGGATAGGCTTAACTGCATCTACTCGATGGACAGAGGAACATATCCAAACTCGTGATTGCTTCCCGACTAAAACAGAAGTTGAAAAGTATTTAATTGTTCAAATTTATTTATTCTTTTTCTCTATTTTTTCTTTTTAATGTTATACGATACAAAACATGTTTATATAGTTGTTTAGAATGTCTGAATATGATTTATGATGACTTCAATTTCTTTTATGCCATCGAGAATTAAAATCAAGTAGTGGAGTTACCGGTGCGATCCGCCGGATTAAGTATGTTATTATATTAACCATCACATTCTGTGTATAAATAAAACTTTTAACATGTTTACAAAAAAGAAAAATATTATATTAAGAATTGTTTTTTCTTAATGTATTTGTACACATAACTCAAAGATTAAGTTTACTCAATTAATGTAAAGAGATTTGTGTTTGTGAGTTAGTATATGATAATATGAAAATTTAAATTTTATTTAAATTTAATCCGTTCAAAAAATATAAACAGATTTAGTGGAATAATTAATGTTATTATGGAGTTATAATCTTATTTAATTATAAGTTAAATATTATTAATTTGAATATTATTTAACAATTTTATATATAATACAAATGGATGGAATACTTTTTTTTTTTTAATTCTAATCATGAATACGTATTTTATTTTAATTAAAGATATTATTTACAAATTTTATTATTCATTTAATTAGTAATAAAATGTAAGTTAAAAATATATGAAAAGATCAAGTTAAATTTTTATTCAAATTCATTAAACTTATTTAATTTAAATGATTTTAGTGGAATAATTAATTATACTATACAGTCCTAATTTTATTTAATATAATTGAAGAATATAGAAAGAGGAAGATTGAATTTTTATTACAATTTATTAAATTTGAAAAAATGCTAATGTTGCACCCAATGTCTTGACACGTTGTATTAAAATTTAATTAATAATATATATAATTAAAATATTTATTTACAAATTTTAGTTTTCATAATTTAATTAATTAATTATTAATCGAGGTAAGTTTGAGTATATGAAAAGACGAATTAAAATATTTATTGAAATTTATTAAATTTGAGAAATTTAATTTGTTTAAGTGGAATAGTTAATGTTATTATAGAGTCTTAATTTAATTAGGGAGAAAAATTAAGTATTTATAGGGATATTACCCTAATGGTTTTAAAAGAGTTGATATATAATAAACATTATATGTAATATAAATCAATTAATACTATAATAAAATAAGGTTTAGAATTTAGAAAACATGTAAAATACAAATATATTTAGTTGAATCATTAATGTTAATATAGAATTTTAATTTGATTTAAATATATTTAAATATTATTATTTAAAAGTGTATTGTCAACTTTAATTTAATCTAATACACCCAAAAGTATCTTTGAACTTTGTATAATATAGTGTCATTTAGTTAAAATGAACACTCAAAAAATCTAAATTTATTTAATCTTAATTATATTAAGGAGAAAAAGTTACTAACAATGGAAAAATTAAATCATAAGAACGTGCTTTTTTTAAATAACATATTTAACAAATAATAAACATTAAGATCAACGGTTCAAACTATAAATAAGTAGACAACTTTAGGATGAGTTTTAAAATAGAATTACAAATTTGTCTCCGGTTCTAAACTCACAGATATAGAATATATCCCAATTTATTAGAATGAATTGATGGATTACTCCTGACCTTATTTTGAATCAATCGTCTTCAATGATGATGTAAATATCAGACTGTAAAAAGAATGAATGAGATCAACAAAACATGAAAATCAACATAAAAAAATCAATTGTTAGGTCACAATCTTGAAATTGTAGCATCACGTGGATAAGTAATAGGTCCGAAGTCGAATTAATGATAGTAATGGAGATGGGGAATAGATACTAATAATATTATCAAGTAACTGCTCAACCATAAGAAGCAAATAAGAAACCGACATTGATAAGTGATGGGGTGCACAAAGAGTAATCTATATGAGTATACCTTTTGGAACGTGTGCGAGATTGTTGAAGGCGTCTGACTTAATTGCGATTAGGATGACCTAACTTATCCCAACAGTTCATTTTCTTCTGAATCCAATAGGGGCACAATCGATCTCCATCCAACTACGCAACTAACTCCCACGTCATCAACTGCAAAATAAGATTAAAAAATAGCATAAGAATAGTTGTTTTGTAACTAAAATTGAATCCACAAAGAAGAAGAAGAATGAAATAAATGACGAAGAGGATGAGAAGAGAGAGGGTGAGAAATTGAAAGAGTGGAGGGAAATGAGAGATTTTCTTTTTCAATTAATTAAATTATTAAATTACTAAATTATAAACCATTAATACTCGAAACCTCTACATTTGAAAATTGAAGAGACAAAAAAGTGCAATAATGGTGAAAACCACACATAAAAATGGAGGTAATGGGTTTTAGGAAATTAATAGGAGAGAGAAAGGGATAAAAGAGACTCTTAAAAGGTAAAAACACGTGTCTTCGTTTCATTCGCAAAATATGTTCAAATGTCAAAACATTCTATTTGAGAGGTTTTTCTACCCATTCGAGAACTCTCAGCTCCACGTCAATTAGTGGGCCCGCTGTCATTTATATAATATATAGATGCTTCAATGAATGACACATGATGTCTTGTTTTTATTATTATATGTACAAATTGGATTTTAAACCTCATTTATGTTGCTTTTTTTTTAATTAATTCCAATTTCTATATGTGAGCGTGTAAAATATGAAAAGGTAATAATTAAATTAACATAAATATTATATTTAGTTAATTTTACAAATTTTAAAAATAAAAAACAGAATACAATATGAGAAATAATAAAATATGAGGAGAAGAATAATTAAATAAAGTGGTAAATTTTTTTGAAAAAAAATGGTTGAAGTTCAGTTGAGTTCGATGTTTTAAGAATAAAAGAATGTAGAAAAATTTGTTTAAATAAAAGAAAACAAAATTACACAGATTTAATTGAGTTTAATATATATATTTTTAAATATTCTAATGTTATTTTATTTTCAACTTAATATATTTATGTAAATTATACAACTCTATACAAAATAAAAATACCTTACCTTTTTATTTATATATAATATATATATATATATATATATATTTAAAAGAATTTATGTTGTTTTGGTTTGAAACTTATGCTAATTAAAAATAAAAAAATATTTATATACAATTATGTTTTAAACTTTTTCGTTAATTTACTCTCAAGATTTATTACTAAAATTATTTATTTAATTAATTTAGCACTTTTAGAAATTTAAAGTAATTGATTTTTTTTTTTAAATTCACATTTTAAAACTAAAATAACTATATATATATATTTTTAATTCGTTAGATAAATAAATTTTCAAATGAATTTTTTTATTATTAAAAAATTAAATTTATATTTTAAATAATATTTTTTAAAACTTAATATTTATGTTAATGTAAATAAAGATAAAGGGAATGATTAAACCCTATAAAATTTAAAGAAATCACAAAAACAACCATAAATAATATTATAATAAGATTTTCAATAATATATATAAAAGGAATGACTAGCTAAGACCATGTCTTATGTCTATTTACAATTTTTTCATGACCACATCATTAATGTGGACAATATTTTAAAAAATAGAGCTCCAATGGTACCTCTATTCTGAATGGCTGACGTGACAAATTTTAAAATAGACGTCGTCCATCAGAGCATCTCCGATAGTATGTCTATTTACAATTTCTCCACGGCCACATCAGCAACGTGGACAATATTTTAAAAAATATAGTTCCAATGGTACCGTCTATTTTGAATGTCTAGTTGACATGACAAATTTTAAAATAGACGTCCATCAGACTTTCTATTGTAGATGTTAGGATTTTCGGTAACCAATTCGATGATCAAGATCAAAAATAAACAAAACGCACAAACGATATATCGTGGTTAGCAAATTGCTTAATCCACGGAAGCCAACAACCTTTTATTTCGAAACAATCTCACAAACAATCAGACAACTCTCTCTCAATAATCTACCAAACAATTGTATTCAATCAATCAAACCAATTGATGAACAGATAACTCAACTCACAGACCCTCTGTGCCCTCAACCAATATTATCTGTCATACCCAAAACTCTAGATTACATCCCATATTTATAGCTAACATCAAACCTAATTCATATGGGAGTATCTAACTCAATAAGGAAATAAAATCTAAACCAAACTAGAAATCAAACCAAAATAAGAAAACTAAATCCTTCTCAAATAAGAAATAAACCATTAGGAAAAAGACCCAAAACTCAAAATAGGAAGTCTTTCCTAAAAAGAAATCCCCGTGATTCAAGGCAATCCTAACAAATCTCCACATTGACTTGAATCACCCCAACTTTCTGGATCTTATTCTTTTAATCATACTAACCATGACTTATTCAAGTTCCAAACATATCAGAGAGTTGCATCCACCAATTGTGCCTTCTAAGCACTCTTCATTCTGTCTTCCAATTCTTTTACAGACATCTTCCCAAGTTTCATATTCAAGAATTCCGAACATTCAACCAAACTTTCTTTTTTATTCGATACCAACATCCTTCCAACAATAGTGTCTCCATCAAGGAAATACAAATTTCCTTGTCTTGTACCTTTTGCGACTAAGACACCTCTACGTACAATCTTCATCACTCCACCTCCAGTGACAATCTTGTAGCCACTAGAATCTAAGACTCTAAGTGAGATAAGACTTTGCTTCAGCTCTGGAACATACCTCACTTTCATCATCGACTTGATTGTACCATCAAACATTCTTAGCCTTACCGTTCCTATTCCCTTAATCTGACAACTGCTGCCGTTTGCCAGACGGACAACATCTCCATCAAATTCTTCCAGCTTAGAGAACCATTCTCTATTCGGACACATATGATACGAACAACCAGAATCTAGGATCCATCCTCCAGACGATTCATTCATAGAGGTCGTGGAGAAAACATCCGTCTCAAATTCACATTCTGACTCCACTTTCGGCTCCACCTTCGACTCCATCTTTTCTATTACATTCGCATTCGAGCTTTCAAGTTTACGACATTCATGCCTCCAATGCCCTTTCTCTTTACACTGTGCACATTGATCTCTATCCAATGTATATCAACCTCTATATTTCCAAGACTTCTCTGCATTGTTGTATATTTTTCTCTCTCCTTTCCTTACCACTAGCGCTTCCGAAACATGTTTATGATCAGACTGGTCTTTTTTTCGGTATTCATAATTAACTAAAGCATTAGACACATCACTAAACTCAATCTCACTTTTTCCATACAATAAAGTAGTGGTCAAGTGATCATACGTATCAGGCAGAGAGTTAAGCAACAACAACGACTTATCTTCCTCAGAATTTTCAACATCTAAATTTAAAAGATCAGCCAATATTTTGTTGAAATTTTCTAGATGTTCGATCATAGACATACCAGAAACATACTGAAAGCGGAAGAGCTTCTTGTTTAGGTAGAGCCGGTTTTCGATACTCTTTGTCATATACTTATCCTCTAACTTCTTCCAAAGAGTTGCTGCCACAGTTTCATTCATAACAGAATACTTTTGATCTTTTCCTAAACATAATCGAATTGTACTGCAAGCTTGTCGATTTAAGAAATCCCAATCCTCTTCAGACATATCTTTGGGTTTATTCTTATCTAACACTATGAATGTCCCCTCGCGGAATAAGAGATCTTTAACTTTTGACTGCCACATGCCAAAGTTGCTAGTACCATTAAATTTTTCTATATCAAATTTCATCGTACCTGTCATTGATTGCCTCAGACGGCTGCTTGCATACCTCTTTCCAGATCCAGATGCATTATCGTCCTTCGTCATCCCAACCAAAGCTCTGATACCAGTTTGTTAGGATTTTCGGTAACCAATTTGATGATCAAGATCAAAAATAAACAAAACGCACAAACGATATATCGTGGTTAGCAAATTGCTTAATCCATGGAAGCCAACAACCTTTTATTTCGAAACAATCTCACAAACAATCAGGCAACTCTCTCTCAATAATCTACCAAACAATTGTATTCAATCAATCAAACCAATTGAATTTGGATTAACTCAACTCACAGACCCTCTGTGCCCTCAATCTGTCATACCCAAAACTCTAGAGTACATCCCATATTTATAGCTAACATCAAACCTAATTCATATGGGAGTATCTAACTCAATAAGGAAATAAAATCTAAACCAAACTAGATATCAAACCAAAACAAGAAAACTAAATCCTTCTCAAATAAGAAATAAACCATTAGGAAAAAGACCCAAAACTCAAAATAGGAAGTCTTTCCTAAAAAGAAATCCTCGTGATTCAAGGTAATCCTAACAGCAGACAGTCAAGTGGACTTGTTTACCCAGCTTTTTTATATTATTTTATTAGATTTTTAATGCGTTTCAAATTCTTTTTGTAATTATAAAAGAGTTTAATTTTAATTAAATTTCTATTAAAATTTAAAAAAAAAAAAGTGATAGATGATAACCATTATATGACTATTTCTAAATTAGATTGTGTATCAATAAAAAATTTTCCACTACACTATCAGATCATCTCACGTCCACCTTCCATTGAAGATGCTCTAGACCTTCTATTTTAGACGGTCAAATAGATATGCTGACTCAGTTTTTTATATTATTTAATTAGATTTCAATATGTTTCAAATTTTTTATAATAAAAGAGTTTACTTTTAATTAAATTTTTATAACAAAAGGCGAGTGGGGCTCTATAGCATTTGGAAATAAATAAATAAATAGTTAGAGCAAATAGGCAGTTATTTTATTGATTTTCATTACAGGAGTAATAATACGTAAGGTTGGCAAAGTGGACAGGGTTTTTGAGACCCTACCCATACCCAACTCAAAAAGGGTAGGGTAAGACCCTACACCTATATAACCAGGTTTAGAAAAAATTAATGTATTTGAGGGTATGGTAAGTGTATAACCTAGGGTTCACATTTTTATCCTATTTAGACCCTTATATTCAAATGTAAGATGAGTAGTTTTGTAAAGATAAATTCTAAATGCAATATTTCTTATCCAAACCATACTAAGGTTCCATTTGTTTATTTTATCTATTATATCTTTTTAGATTTTATTGGTAGATCTAACACAAAAAAGTCCATTTTATATAGATTATGCTATCGGCTCTTTTTTTTTTTTATTACAAATCATAAATCTATTATAAATATAGTGTATTTACCATTTATCCTTTTTTTTTATCCAATTTAATAAATTTATTTTAATATATTAATTTATACTTCTCTCTTGAATTAATAATTTTTTTGTATATTATTTTATTAATCTTACTATTTATATATATAAATATATATATATATAGATAAAATGTATTAATTACTCATTGAAAATTAAAAAATTGAGTAAAAATATAATTAATAAATGCATTTAAATGAAAATTTTATTGTAAAATATTGTGTTTTTAATACCAAATTAATAATTAATGCATTAAAAGTAAGAAGAAACAATTAATGCATGTTTTTTTTTAAAAAAAAAAATAATACTAATTTTTTTTTAAAATTCTTATGTTTTTTCCTTTACAATATTATTCTTTTAATTTGATAATAAGTGTATTATTGTTTTATTTTAAAAATAATGTTATTTTGAAATAAATTTTTATCTATTAAAATGGTAAATGTAATTTAAAATACATGAATACATGTTATTAATGTTTAAGAACATCTCCAATAAGAAGAAAAGTTGTGTCCCAGACAGCCACGTGGAGTTCCTCCTTATTGGAGCATTCACATTTATGTGTCCTTTTTGTGTCACATCCATCTCTACAGAGACACAGGACAAAACAGATGACCCAATTATATAATGCCACATGTGCATTGTTATTAATTGCATTACACAAATTCAAATAATTTTTTAGCCGTGGTTAGAATTGTACAGTTGTTAATTATTAATTTATTTATTAATTTTATTTAATTTTTACTCACTATAAAAACACATCTCCATCTATGTATATTTTTTCAATTTCAAATTTCAAACACTCTAAAATCTTACTGATGGATCCAAATCAAGCCAATTTTTTTTCTTGGTTGAATTCCTCACAATTCTATTGTTCCAAATTCAAATTTCCAACATCAACCCAATACTGAAAATATCCAAAGTTCTGGTGTCTTTCCAAATAACATGTCGTTTCAATTTCCAAGAATGTATCCAAAATTTTCCCAACTACTTAGGGGTTCTGATTCTATCTCCAACCCATCCACTTAGGCACCACCTCCAAGTATGCAATTTTCAGATGAAGGTTTAGATTCTATTAATCTTAACATTAATACTAATGAAGATACTCCACGTACTTGTCAGAAGTGGAACTGGGAGGAGGATAATGTTCTTATATCAACATGGTTTAATGTGTCCAAAGATGTTGTTGTAGGAACAGATAAAAAAAATGAGACTTTTTGGGATAGAATATATCAGTATTGCCAAGAATCAAGTCATATTTGGAAGGGTAGAAAGAAAGGTGCAGTGAAGAAGAGATGACACAAAATTAATTATTATAGCCAAAAATTTGGAGCCGCATATGATCAAACTACACGTAAAGCAGGAAACGCTAAGAATGAAGATAATATTTTGGAGCAAGCTCATCAAATTTACTTTATTGATCAGGGAGTGAAACGCACTTTTGAGCAACACTGATGTTTGTTGCGCCACGAGCAGAAATGTAAATGTCAAGTAATAGATCATGGTGGTTCTGTGAATTGTACAAAGATGAATCGTTCTGGACCTTATACACCATCTTCAATTGCAGACATAGTGGTGGTGGATGATGTTGATGTCGAGTCCCCTAGTCCACAGAGAACTAAAGCAGCCAAGTGAAAGCTTAAAGAAAAATCAAAGGTGAATGTTGGTGTAACAAAAGAGCAAGAAGAGCTTGAGGAGTTGAAGAAAGAATCTGCTCAAAGACTAGAAAGTTAAAGAAATGAAGCAAATATGAAAGTCCTCTGTGCAGACACTATAAAAATGACTCGATATAAACTAATTGCACATCAAAAGATGGTTGAAAAAAATCATGTCTAAGTATGATTAAATTAGCTTGGTCTAAGTATGATTAAATTAGCTTTTATGGGTTGATGGTGAAACTCAGTTTTTTATTGTAACTCTATTTTTTATTTTTTTAACTCTATTTTTTATTTTTAGGTTTTTTTAATAGTATGAGATTTTATATACAAGTATAATGGATTAGTTTATGTAATCAATGCAAAAATTTCGTTTTTAATTTTTAGTTATTTTTGAAAATTTTGTTGATGGTATGAGATTTTATTTGCAAGATTAATTTCTACAATCAATGTTAAAACTCAATTTAAAAAAAAAATTAATAGTATGAGATTTTATTAATAGTATGATGGATTAGTTTCTGTATTCAATACTAAAACTCTGTGTTTTTTTTAATTATATGAGATTTATCTGTAGTCTGATGGATTAGTTCCTGTAATTTAAAAAAAAATTATATTTTTTTCATTAACATGTGTCTTTAATCCCTTCTCCATCCAACCATAGTTTATATTGTTATAAATTTTTACCAATCTCTTATTCATCCAACCTATGAAGACATAGAGAAGTATTGATATTATTTTAAGGCCAATATTTAAACTTCAAATACGTGAAGAACTCAAAATTTATATTACTGTAAAGATGTGAAAGGGGAAGCATTGTTAAACTTATGATGATTTATATTCATAGTTATCCTTCTCAGAGTCGTAAGGAGAAACACTCCATATACTCTAAATTATATGAGATGAAGAAATGAATTGGTTAATAAAAAAAATAATTGATAAAAAAATTTGAAGTGATATAAAATAAATAATACAAAAGTTTAAAAATAATCCTACAAATTGAATAACCCTACAAGTAAATGATTATGTGCGTATTAGAGAGTCCACTACTATTGAATGCTTAGAAGAATTTTGTGACAATGTGATTTTAGTGTTTGGGAGTGAATATTTGCAAAAGGTAAATTCAAATGATGTTGAACGCCTATTAAAATTAGGAGAAGAATGTGGTTTTCATGGTATGATGGGGAGTATCGACTGCATGCACTGGAAATGGAAAAATTGTCCAACTACATGGAAAAGTCAGTATCAAAATAGTCATAAATGGGCTCCAACTATTATACTTGAAGCAGTAGCTTCGTCTAACATTTGGATATGGCATGCATTATTTGGGATTGTCGGTTCAAATAATGATATAAATGTGTAAGATCGCTCACCGGTGTTTGATGAAGTGTTAGAGGATCGTGCACCAAAAATAAACTACATTATCAATGGAAATACTTATAACATGGGGTACTATTTAACAGATGGTATATATCACGAATGGGCAACATTTGTTAAGACGATATCAAGACCCCAAGAAGAGAAGAGAAAATTATTCGCTAAATATCAAGAAGCGCAACGAAAAGATGTTGAGCGTGCATTTGGGGCTTTACAAGCTCGATTTGCAATTGTACGTGGTCATGCTCGATTTTGGGAACAAAAGAAACTTGGAAAAATAATGAGGACATATACAATTTTGCACAACATCATAGTTGAAGATGAAAGAGACACATATATAGGAAACTTTTAGCAAATTGAACCTGAGGATGGTGCGACTAATCTCATTGGACCAATAGAGTTAGGAGAGGAAGGTTTTTCAGCCATATGAGCAATATATTCAGAATATTATTCAACTTCGGTTAAGCAAGCACATCAAAACTTCAAGCATATTTGGTGGAACATATCTGGCGATTTAATCATAGTAGTTAAATTGTTATTTTTATTTTTATTTTTTGAATTTATTTAGGATGTAAGGTATTATTATTATTTCAATATTTGATTGTACTAATTTGTCAATTTAATGAATTTTTTAAATATTTTTTACAATTTCCAATTATCTCATAAATAAATATAAACAATAATTAAAATTATTTATTAAAATATTTTTAATATTACAATAGTATAATATAATTTATTTATTTTATTAGTATAAATATAATTAATCAAATTAATTATTTAATATAAGTTATAATATTATTAAATGATTTATTAAATTATCAAAACAGTAGGACCATATACATTCGTCCCTACTATGGGAGTGGAGATGGACAGTTTAATAGTGGACTTTAAAAATCTGATTTGGAGGTGATCTTCTAGAGGACAATTTTATAGTTGCTATTAGAGATCTAAAATAGAAAAGAAATGAGTATATAGGTAAATGCATTAATTGTTCATTGAGAATTTAATATGTGAGTAAAAATGTAATTAATATACTAAAAAAATTGCATTTAAAATGCCACCTTTTAAATTATTAATGCACTTCTTTAAAAAATACAAAATTAATGCTTATTATAATTGTTTTCAAAAAACAATTACCTCTATTTTTTTTAAAATGTTATTATTTAATTTGATAATAAGTATATTATTTTTTAAGAATAATTTCAAATTTTAAATAACTTTTATCCATTACAATTATAAATATAATTTAATATGCATAAAATTAAAAAATAAAATAAAATAAATAGGACAACCATGATGTGTTTTTTTTCTTCTAATTATTTGATTGTAAGTAATCATAATAGTATATTTAAATTCCATTAATTGATTTCATCTATTTTATAACTTAAATCAAATCAAATTTAAAATAGTTTAATTTTAACATGTTTAACTCAAATCAAAATTAAATTTTAAATCAAATTAATTTGATATTCTTAAATGAAACTTTGATCCATTTGATTATATTCCGTTGGATATTAATAGTATTTTAAATAAATATTTATTTTTTTATGTTGCATTTACTGATATGTAAATATATTATATTGAAACTAAATATACAAATTTGAAAACATAATAAAATAAATAAACTATTGAAAAAAATATATCTAAATAATAAAAATAAATAAATATATTTAATGATTTTTAAATTTTGAAATAAAATAAATTTTCCCATATATATATATATATATATATATATATATATATAATTTTAATAAGAATATCAAACTATGAAGGGTGTTACTAAGGATAAAGATGTACCTTTTTATTTCGAGGATAAAGATCTACCCTTACTTATATATATATTTTTTTAGAAGATAAAGGTAGGATTTAGATCCTTTTAGTTAGATTTCGGTAGACCCGAAGCTTACTTTTACCAAGCCTATTAAATATGTACACAAACCCTCTTTTTGCTTCTGAGCCCAGCAATAAAGGATTGTCCCTTTGATGATTTCACGTGATCATGATCAAAATGTGTGTGTTTCTGTTGGATTTTAGTGTAGTTAAATTTATTTGATCAGTATATTATATTACAACATTTGATAAATATTTGATACTAATAACTATTAGTAAAAAATATTATAATGTTAATAATTCTATTAGAGTTATAATTTTAATTTTAGCTGTATTAATTAATTTAATAGTTTTTTTTAATAACCGAAATTATTATAAAAAATATAGACATAAAAAGACATCGATCTATTCTAAAGTTGTATATTTAAAATAATAGTATAAAAAATAGTTATCTTTGTTTATAATTATTATATTTCTCCAATCGAATAAAATTGCTCTTAAATAAATTCATAAAAATATTTGTTTAAATAGTAATTTAAAAAAATTATTGACATTAAATTATATTTAATTATTTTTTATTATGTTTATATATTTCAGTGTTCATAATGTAATTCTGGAAATTATTGTGATAGTATTTTTTTTTTTTCAAAAAATTAGTTGATTTTGTTTCCATGGCTATTTAATTATAGTAATCGAGTCAGTTCCAAATTCTTAGAAATTGATTATACAATTACAACAAATTGATTTTTTATTTTTGTATTATTTATTTATTAGTATTCATTTGTTATACATAATTTAAATAATTAAATAATCATTAGTATTTAACTTCGAAAGTTAAGTGATAAGTAAATCTTTCATAAATTTATTCATTATTATTATAGATGTTATAATATATAATTAGTAAAATTCTTTAAATGAGCTTTTTAAACTTCAAAATACAATTATAGATGTGTTTTGAAAAATATATAAAAACAAACTTTTAAAAGTTTGATCTTCACTTCATAGGCCGAGTTTCTCAAAATACTCCTGAATTTTTATAATTCACAGATCCTGTGAATTATGCTTGCAATATATGAATGGTCTATGGAGTGAAAACTAAAATTTAGTTTTGCAAACTTTTCAAAACAGACCTATAATTATATACTTAAACTTTTTATGGCCTAAAACAAGAACAAAAAAATTTTCCAATATATTATTTAATTGTTATGACAATTAGGGATGATTATCGCACTTTTGTATGCAATTCTTCTTATCAAATTTTCTATATATTGTTTCATTATTTAACTACTTGGTACCGAAAGACTTAAGGCGCCCTGGCTAGCGGCCTGGTCTACATGACCAGGGCGCTGGCCGGGGCGCGAAAAGTGGTACTGTATTCCTTGACTCCACTGGGCGGCCTGATCGGTGGCCTGGTCTATATGACCAGGGCGCGGATCATGGTGCGGGGACTGGATATTACCTAATTTTGGTCTATTGCGTCTTGTTAGGCGCGCCCAGGCCCTTGAATCAGCAGGAAATCATGTCTTTTCGCCCTTTCATGCCGTCATCTCCTTCTCCATTTATTACCTGCATTATTTCAACTCAAAATTTGTGAAAAAGAAGACTAATAATACAACAAGGCTTTGTTTAATGTTATTAAGCTCGACGAACAACCACTCTATGGATCATCGAGGAAGTGAACCGCCTTCCATAAAGTGTCACCTCCTTGATATACTTTCAAGCTCTGGCCATTAACCGTGAAAAGGTTTCCATCGCTCTCATCTTTCACTTCCACCGCTCCGGATGGATAGACTTGATTAACTGTGAATGGACCCGACCACTTTGATCTTAGTTTTCCGGGGAACAACTTCAATCTTGAGTAGAATAGTAGCACTTGTTGTCCTGGTTGGAAACTTCTTCTTTGAATCATCTTGTCATGCCATTTCTTGGTTTTCTCCTTGTAGATCCTCACATTTTCATATGAGTCATTCCTAAACTCCTCCATCTCTTCTAATTGAAGCATTAGCTTTTCTCCCGCCTTTGCCAGATCAAAGTTTAGAAATTTGGTTGCCCAAAATGCTTTGTGTTCTAGCTCCACCGAAAGATGGAAACTCTTCCCATAGACTAATTTGAATGGGGAAATTCCAATTGGGGTCTTAAATGCGGTTCAGTACACCCAAAGAGCATAATCAAGTTTTGTACTCCAATCCCTTATAGAGCTCCCAGTCGTCTTCTCTAGAATCCCCTTTAGCTCACGATTTGATATCTCGACTTGTCCGCTTGCTTGTGGGTGGTAAGCGGTGGTGACCTTGTGATGAACGCCATACTTCTTCAAAAGCCTCTCTATGTGGTGATTGCAAAAATGTGTTCCCCCAACGCTTATCAATGCACGTGGAACTCCAAATATTGTGAATATGTTCTTTCGGAGAAAATTTTCAACCACCTTGGCATCATTTATTGGCACCGCACTCGCCTCTACCCACTTGGACAAATAGTCCACTCCCACTAAAATATAGACATTTCCCAATGATGGGGAAAAGACCCCATGAAATCCAAACCCCGATCATCAAACAATTCAACCTCTAGGATCCCTCTTTGAGGCATCTAATGCTTCCTTGAGATATTTCCGTTCACATTGAGCAATAAAAAATTTAGTGTCATTAAAGAGAAAAGGCTAGAAAAAACCTGCTTGAAGAATTTTAGCTGCGGTTCGGTCACATGAGAAATGGCTACCATATTGGGACAAGTGACAACTTTTGATTATCTCCTTGGTCTCTTCCATTGATCCGCCCCTCTCTTGAATAAGTATGGCTCATCCTAAACATATTTCCTTGCTTCATGGAAGAACTTCTTCTTTTGATGGTAGGAAAGTTCTTCCGACACAATTCCACACACGATGAAGTTTACCAAATCCGCATACTAAGGGTCTTGGAATTTTTTAAGTGCATAGAGTTGCTCATCCGGAAATGTCTCATTGATTATTCCTTCATCTTTGCTCTTGTTCTCCAACCTAGAAAGGTGATCGGCTACAAGGTTTTCGGTCCCCTTTTTATACTTGATTTCCAAATATAACTCTTGAAGTAGACGAAACCACCGAATCAACCTAGGCTTGGTGTTTTTCTTTTCCGTCAAATAACGAATGGCGTGGTGATCCATATACACTACAACCTTAGATCCAATCAAATAGGATCTAAACTTGTCCATAGCAAAAATAACCGCCAAGAGCTTATTTTCGGTTGTAGTGTAGTTCAATTGAGCACCAGCCAAGGTCTTGCTTACATAATAAATTATATGGAACACTCTCTTCTTCCTTTGCCCCAAGACCACCCCTACCACATAATCGCTTGCATCACACACCAATTGGAATGGTAAGGACCAATCTGGTGAGATGATAACCGGAGCCGAAATTAACTTCTCCTTTAAAACCTGAAATGCTTGTAAACAAGAATCATCAAAGCAAAAGGCACTTCTTTTTCAAGCAAGGAACATAGAGGTTTTGTGATATGAGAGAAATTTTTAATGAACCTCCTATAGAACCCCGCATGCCCTAGAAAACTCCTCACACCCTTAACCGAAGTAGGTGGTGGTAGCTTTTCTATGACTTCAATTTTTGCCTTGTCTACTTCTAACCCCTTTCTAGAGACTCTATGGTCTAGCACAATGCCCTCCTTCACCATGATGTGGCATTTTCCCCAATTTAGCACTAAGTTAGTCTCCTTACATCTCACCAAAACTCTTTCCAAATTTTTTCAAACAATCATCAAAATCTATTCCAAAAACCAAAAAATCATCCATGAACATTTCTATCTATTCCTCAACCATATCCGAGAATATAGACATCATGCAACGTTGGAAAGTAACGGGTGCGTTGCATAGACCAAAAGGCATCCTTCGATAAGCGAAGGTGCCATAGGGACAAGTGAAGGTGGTTTTCTCTTGGTCTAGTGGGTCTATAACTATTTGGTTGTAGCCTAAGTACCTATTTAGGAAACAATAATACTCATGTCCACCTAGTCTATCAAGCATTTGATCTATGAAAGGGAGAGGGAAGTGATCCTTCTTAGTGGCTTTGTTGAGTTTTCTATAGTCTATACACACTCTCCACTCGGTCACTACCCTAGTAGGTATCAATTCATTGCTCTCATTTTCTACCACCGTAATTCCCCCTTTTTCGGTACACATTTTACTGGACTCACCCATGCACTATCAAAGATTCGATAGATTATACCTGCGTCGAGGAGTTTTAGTACCTCCTTCTTGACCACTTCCTTCATGTTTGGATTGAGCCGCCTTTGTGCTTCAATGGTGGGCTTGAAATCCTCCTCCATTAGTATCTTGTGCATGCAAATAGTTGAACTAATGCCCTTGATGTCAGCTATAGTCCAACCAATTGCTTCCTTGTGTATTTTGAGGACTTGTATGAGCCTTCTATCTTGATTAAATCCAAATCCGCGGCTATGATGACTGGTAAGGTGGCATTGTCTCCAAGATAGGCGTACTTCAAATGACTTGGAAAAGGCTTGAGCTCCAAGGTAGGTGGTTCTTCAATTGAGGTTTTGATTGTTTGTGAGGACCTCACCTGCTCAAAAACACAATCCTCTACAATGGGTGAGAAATCTAGATCATGGATTAGAGATTTTACCTCGTTGGAAACATCTTCACTAGCATTGAATATTGCCACTTCAAGTGCATCTCTAGCCCCATGTAATGAGTAGTCGAATTGTTGTTCCTTGACTTCAATTCTATAACAATCCTCATCTTTAACTGGGTACCTCATTGCCTTCAAGACATTGAATTTTATGGACTCCCCTTCAATGGTCATGGATAACTCTCCATTTTTCACATCTATCACGGTTTCACCTGTTGATAGAAATGGTCTGCAAAAAAAAAATTGGGATTTCTCGGTCTTCTTCCATGTCAAGGATGACAAAGTCCGTGGGTAGGATGAACTTGTCTACCTTCACCAACACATCCGCTATCACTCCCCTTAGTCTTCTTTTTGAAGAATCCGCCAATTGTAGAAGGACCGATGTTGGTAGACATTCTCCTAATCCCAACTTTTCATACACCGAGAAAGGCATTAAGTTTATGCTTGCACCAAGATCACAAAGAGCACGACCAAAGAAATTGTTTCCTATAGTGCATGGGATTGTGAAACTCCCCGAATCCTCTATTTTTTCTGGAAGCTTCTTTTGAATAATGGCACTACATTCCTTGGTAAGTTGTACAGTCTCTTGGTCAAGGAATTTTCTTTTCCTTGTCAATGTGTCTTTCACGAACTTCACCCAATGTGACATTTGATCAAGAGCCTCGGCAAAGGGAAGGTTGATATGAAGTTTTTTGAAAATCTCCATGAACTTTTCAAATTGTTCCCTTTGGTGCTTTTTATGCAACCGGCTCGAAAAAGAGGTGGAGGGACATGTTCGGACCATTTCTTCTTAGTTACCTCCTTCTTGTTGCCATCACTTGATGTTGCTTCATTATCCTTAGCCAACTCATCATCTTGAGGAATTTCTTCTTGTGGTGGTTGACTAGCTTCACCTTGTGAGGTGTTTTTCTCCTTAGCTACTCTTTCCGATAGCTTCTTTCCACTTCTCAACGAAACCTCATTTACTTCTTTGTACTTCCCGTTATCATCCCTCGGGTTGTTTTGAGTGTCACTAGGTAGGCTCCCGGCTTGCCTAGCATTGACCGCTTGTGCAATTTTCCCAAGTTGAACTTCAAGATTCTTGATTGAAGCTATAGTGTTGTTGTTCTCTTGAAGTTGGTTTTGCATGAATTAAGTTTGTGTCTTCATTAATTGACTAAGCAATTCTTCCGTAGTGGATCTCCTATCTCTTGCTTGTTGAGGTGGATTTTGTTGATTAAATCCAGGAGGCCCTGCACCCACAAATTTGTTGGCACCAAAATTGCCAAAGTTAGAAGAATTACCTTGGTCTTGCTTCAATTTTAAATTAGGGTGGTTCCACCATCTTGGATTGTAGGTGTTGGAATAAGGTTTGTTGTTTCGGTTGAAGTTTCCAAGATAGCACATATGATCAAGATCCGGGTACATCCCCTCTTCCATTTCAACTCCTCCACTAGCCATTGTGCAATCAACAACATTTTCCGGTTGTGGTTGTTGTGTTGGAGCTGCTTTCATCATGGTAAGTTGATTTGCCATGGCCGCAACTTGTGCTTACAATGCATCCACTTTGTTTAGATCATAAGTCCCCGCTTGCTTCCTTTGAGTTGTAGTCTTCTCTTGCCCCCAACTATTACAACTAGTGGTCATATCTTCAATTTTGTCATAAGCTTCATCCGGGGTTAAATTCATCAAAGTTCCACCGGCCGAAGAATCTAGTGCTAGCTGGTAAGTAGGTAGAAGGCCCATGTAGAAGGTTTGGATGATAAGAGCTTCCGAAAGGCCATGATGTGGGCACTTTCGAACCAATTCCTTCAATCTTTCCCAAGCATCATAAAATGACTCCACTAGTTGTTGTTGGAAAGCATTGATATCATTCCTCATCTTTATCGTCTTTGATGGAGGAAAATACTTGGTAAGGAATCTATCGGTTAGTTGCGTCCATGTAGTGATACACCCCGGTGGTAGTGAATTTAACCAATGCTTAGCTCTATCCTTCAATGAGAAAGGGAAAAGCCTTAGCAAAATGGCATTCGGATGACAATTTCTAATTTGAATGGTATTGCACACATTTGAGAATTGAGCCAAGTGTTCATGAGGGTCTTCCGCTGGCAAACCATGGAATTGAACCATATTTTGGATCAAGTGGATGAGAGGTGGCTTGATCTCAAAACTTTCATTCTCTACCGGTGGTGGGCAGATGGCATGATGCATCACTCCAACATTAGGGTTAACGACATCCCTAATGGTCATCCTTTCTTCATTTCCTTGATTTGGTGGTTGCCCAAAGCGATTGAAACGATATTCGAACCCCAAATTAACATCATCACCTCCATTTAGAGTCTCTCTCTCTCTCTCCACCGTTGGGATTCCATTGGTCCCCACCACCTTGATTATCCACATTAACATTCTCACGGTTTTCCCTATTTCTTTCCTTTCTTTCATTGACCACCGTTCCTTGAAGTCCGTTTATGGGTCCATCCCCTTAACTCTCCATAGGGGTTCTTCTTCTTGTTCGCCTCACTAGTCTTTCTGGATTTGAGTTGTAAGGAATAAGCTCTGGATTTTGGGACCTATGCACAAACAAATAAGGATTTAAATGAAACACAAGATTGCAAAATAAGTGTCAACTTAATTGAACCAATTGAATTAAAAATCAAACTAAGTCGTGCCAATCCCTAGCAACGACGCCAAAAACTTGACAGTTGTTTTTCCTAGTAACCTAGTGTAAGTATACACTAATGTCGTCAAGTAATAAAAATCAATCATCAGGGATTTGCTTGCTAGAACAACAATTAACCAATAGGTTCAATTAAGGGAAATATCTCAATTCAATTAAGTTGGGAATAAGTAAGATTATTAAACTAGTGTCTTGACTAAATAGAGTGAAAATGGGTAAGAAGGGGGTTCTTATCTCCTTACTAATGCAATCATGTTATCCATAAATGTTAATTGTTACCAAATAACTTCAAGATTATGTACTACTTAATGCTTCCACAAAAGTAGCTTAACCACCCTATTTTCACACCTATGTCACTTAAGTGTAAGGATAGTTCATTAAGTCCTCTATCATCAATTCCCTAATTCATAATTATTATGTCTAAGCAACTATTCATCAAGGCACGTGAACCTAATTCTAGTTTAACTACTCTTTCAAGCTAGTTTATAATAATAGAATATGCAAGAGTTGATCAAGCTCTACAAGCATTAAGAGAAAATTCATGTGGAAATGATAAACATCATTCATTCAATTACAAGGATAACATAATCACAATAGTTAAGGTTTAAAGAACCCCATAATAACTTTAGTTATTCATTGCTTTAATAGCACAATTACTACACAAGAGAGACATAAGACGGTTAGGGAACAACTAAACCCAAAGAAAGCTGAAGTATTGATGTTGAGTTTGAAATCCCTTCAAGAACTTAAAACCATTCCTCTCTTGGTAGCCCTTGGTAGATAGAATTTCTCTTCTCTTCTCTAGCTCAAGCAATTCCTCTTTCTAGCATCTAGATAGTCCAGCCAAAAATCCTTTCAAAAACCTTATCATTTTCTTTTTATACCCTCTAAGTTTTCTCCAAAAATACCCTCCAAGAAAGCCAAAAGCCACTACTTTTTGCGTCTGGGTGCCCTGGTCGGCGGCCTAGCAGAAGAAGCCAAGATGCCATCCAGGGCGCAGAGTCTGTTCGTCTTCCTGGGCGGCCTGGCAAGAGAAGTCAGGGCGCAGACCAGGGCGCGGTGATGCTTGGGGTACCATTTCTGGTGGCATGGGTTGATGGTTCTAAGGCGCGGTCAGGGCTTCGGTACCATTTCTAGCGCCCTGGTCAAGATGTTGGCGGCCTGGTCATATGTAGCCTGGGCGCGGACCAGGGCCCGGTGGTCCTACGGTACCAATTCTGGCGCTCTAGTCATGATGTTAGCAGTCTGGTAAGAGTAGTCAGGGCGCTGACCAGGGCACGGAGATCCTCTTTGGCCTTCCTTTTTCTCATTTCTTGCTCTCCTTGAATCCTTGAACTTCCTTCTCCTTGAATGCATGACTTTCTATCCAGATTTCTCTTCGTTTTGATTACTTGACCATGGATCCTGAAATAATCGATAATTGGATCATAATAGTTGCTAATTCAAGCTAAAAGGTGGCTAGATAGAGTCTAAGTTTATGAATAATATAATAGATGTCACTAATAATAGTGTAACGTCCAAAAATCCGGCCTAAATGTTTTTGCAATTTTTAATAGTGGTTTAATTGCAATTTTTATGATTTATTTATTTTTTTATTTTATTATTTTATTTATAAAATATTACTTTCGATAATCCATATAGGAAGATTCGAAAGTGATTAAATTGGGTAGTAGCATGATTGATAGTGAATTTAGATTATTCGGAAATCAAGTAATAGGAAATTTGGTGAATGGAGGGTATAATCGTAATTTTTCTATTTTTAGTCAAAACGCTCTAAAATGGATTTTCGGTCTAGAATAAATTATTTTGACCATATTCGAATTTTTAAATGTTCAAGTTTTAAATATCGTTATTTTCAATTATTCGTATAGGTATCGAAATCTGAATAAATTTTCAAATTAAATGCTTATTTGGGCTTGTAATTGGAATTGGGCTTAAAAAGCCCAAAACCAATTAAACCCCACTAGCCTACACCTCTTGACCGACTAATATACACACACTAGGGCACAATTTTGATTTCTTCTCTTCACTCACATCTCACTCTACACAAAAATCCTCAAAACCAAAACACATGCAAATTTGAAGACTAGCCAAATCGGCACAACTGTTACCCATCCGAACCATACCATTGTCATCTAAAATTGATTCTAGTGTTTCTAAGGAGTCCCAGCAGCTTTGAACCTCTAAATTGGTAAGTTCATTCAACAAATTCTCTCTAAATTTGATAGGTGCTGCTGGAAAATTGTTAACCATATGTCCAATTTGACAATTGAGTGTTGTTTTCATTGTTTTTCATGTGTCTCGGCTGTGCCCAGCAGAGGTGATAGTTGAGTGGTCTTCGAATTGAATCCTAACCCTGCTGGTTGGTGTTTAATTGCTGAAATTGGTGAGTATTTTTTATGGTTTAATTGTATTTAGTTCCTAAGTTAGTGTATAAGTGTATATAGGTAATATTGGAGATTTCCGAATAGGCCAAATTGATTAATATAGCTGCTGCCCTTATTTTATTATTGCTGAAAAATGATTTTTAAAAGTTTTTAAATATGTGTGAATTATTGTAGTTGGATAGCAACAATCAATTGATTAAATGGGTAGTTAATATTAGTGTGAATATATTAAATTCTATTAATATTAGCTGTTGAATATTTTTAAAATGGATTATAGTTGCTATAAAATTATATTGAATATTATTTTGAGTCAATTTTTAAGTCTAGTGAATAATTAGTATTTTTGGCGTAATCTATTCAATAGACGAATCTGCTGCAGGGCAGCAAACTAGCGTCCTAGCGGTGAGTTTTTGGATTAGCGAGCAAGGTTGGTACATCCGTGTTTTTGCCCATTACACTATGTATGTATATTTTATTGGTTTACACTAGAGGATAGTGTAATAGTTGTTGATGAATTGGATAGGATGCATTAGTATTGTGACAATGTAGTTTGAAGACTTAAATTTGATGTCTTGGCACTAAGGAATAGATGTGAATGATATTGGTTAGTATTAATTTGGATATAGATGTGATATATATATATATAGTTGGGATTTCGATCTGTAAAGTTGATAGTCGGGACTCCGGTCCAATAGTTGATAGTTGGGGTTTCGGTCCATAGTTGTCCCGTTTCAACCGAAATAGACTAATTTGGGCAAATATTTTTATAAATGGTGTTAATGAATATTAATGCATAACGAATATGATTGTTGGCAAAGTATGCCTTATATGATAATAGTTGGTGTGATTAATTTGGACCATTGTGGTGCCAATTATTATTATGAATAATAGTTGTTTAATAGTTATTGTGGTAGATTGATACTTGGAAATTAGTAACTAGTGTGAATTGGGGTCAAATAGACCATATTCCAAAGTTGTATAATTTGGCTATAAAAATGGAATGGTTGTGTTTTAACAAATTGAGGTGTTCATGGTTGCTTGGTATCCAAGAAACTAGAATAATATGATAGTTCATAGTAGTGTGTATTGTGTTAGTAAATGTATACCATATACCATATGAACCAAATTATGGTCATATTGTGTATTGATAAGTTACATGTTGGTAAATTAGAGTTATTTTAGTGGAATTTTAGTAAGAAATAAAAATTGATAAAGTTGTAATTTTATTGTAGAATTATTTTATAATCAACTTTAGTAGTATAAAAATTGGAGTATAACTGATTTTAACTTGAAAAGTCTGACTAAAAAGTTGTTTTAAAAATATATTTTCTTTGAATTATTTTCATTCCATTGGTCTTTTAAGGTTGTGTAGTGACTATTATACCCTTAATTGAGTAATATTAAGTGTTTCCAAGTATCATCTACTATTTACCCGATTTAAGGGAAAAAAATTGAATGCGGTTACTTGCGGAATAAGTAACCTTTGTATATGCATCCCCTCTTGTACTAATGGTATATAAACTAGAAATTGGACTTCATAGCATATAGTTTAGCTTTAGTTGATCTATATAAGGGACGTATGAATAGGTGTGATTGATTGTATGACTTGATTGAATTAGGAGGTGTTAGGACACTTCAAGAGTGCATTTGCGTGCAACATGCCTAATAGACTATTAGAGACATTGTGTGTGATTGTTTGGGATAAGGATAATCAACTAAATTTTGTAGCTTAACCTATTTTATTTTCTATTTTCTTTCCTACAAACCAAATGTGACAGGTGATCTAGCAGGGCATAGATGATTATATCATGAAGCATCAACCGCATTTTGGATCACATTTCCATCATCATATATTTTGTTCATATACACACTTTTGTACATGTTTTAAAAATCTGTACATGGATTTTATTTTGTTTTGATGTAAATATTTAGGGGATTTATGTATCCCCTTATTTTTGTAATAATTAAACCAACTTTTGTAAATCCCTCTAGTGAATTGCTTATATTACCTTTACTTATGTATCTTATTTTAATGAATGTTAAATAATATTGAAGTAGTTTATTATTATTTGAATTATTTTGTAAGGTAATTTTTTTATATGAATGATTAGTGTTTGTGAATACTTGTTAGTTGTCTGGTGGTCGACTTCCGGTTCGGATATCTACTGGGTCAGAGGTTGAATGTCACAAATAGTACAATAATTGAGCTTATTACTATTTAATTTATGAGTTTAAATTATATGGATGACACTCTATTGTGTAGCAATTCATCACACAATGTCACCTTATCACTAGAATAAATATTAAAAATAAATTGTCAATTTTAATTATGTATAAAAGTTATTCGATATTTATAAGTCTGCCCTTTTATTTGTTTTTCTAATATTTACTTAAGCGTCATCCCATATAATTTAAACTTTTAATTTATATGATAAATTAAATGTAAATAAGCCATTGATCTAATTTTCATTAGTAAGATTAAAATAAAATAAAATAAAAGAAAAAGAAAAAGAAAGAAGTCACATATGACTTCCGTAATTCTAAAAATTAATAACTAAATTTAGATGTGGTTACTATTATATATAATGTATATATATTATAAAATTATTTTTTTTAGGCCATAAAAAGTTTAGTATACAATTATAGGCCTATTTTGAAAAGTTTATAAAACTAAACTTTAGTTTTCACTCCATAGGTCATTTACAGACTGTGGTCGTAATTCATAAACCGTGAGCGTAATTCACCGAATCTGTAAATTGTAAAAATTCAGGGGTAGTTTAGGAAACTCGGCTTATGGAGTGAAAACCAAACTTTTAAAAGTTTGTTTTTGTATGTTTTTAAAATTAGGCCTATAATTATATTTTGAACTTTAAAAAGCTCATTTTAAAAAAATTTCACAAATTATATTATAAATATTGTATTTTTAATTTGATAAAAGCCTATAGTATGAACAACAAATTTTAATTTGAAAATTTAAAAAATATACATATATTTTGAAAATACACTAAAGAAAATATATAATTAGTAATATAAAAAAATAAAAACAATAAAACTTATTTGATAATATAAAATAAAATCAATAAAAACCAATCCTTTTAATAATATATGCACTCTATGAATCATTAGTTTTTTTTTTCAATCAATATTTTCTAATAGAGTTCTTAATGAAATTTAAACAGGTGTTTGTTAAGGAATAAATACTATATATACCCATCACGAAATTAGTATATGGTGATGTCTTTAGTAATTCTCGTAATAGTTTGACTACTGAATCCTTAGATATAAGTATTCACAGTTCCTACATAATGATTATAATGTTTTAGTATAGTCGAACGTTATCTTTAACCGAATAATCATAAAGATTATAATTGTACGTTATATGACTTATGAAGTGAGAGTGATTATACAAGATGAGATTTATTTCTCTTGATAGAGAAATATCTATTTTTCCACTCGATTAAGTGAAATTGAGAAAATGTACGACCATACTACAATAAATTAATGTCATTTGACTTATCAGTTTATTTAGGGATCGAGAAAATGATATTTAGATAAAATATGGTTGACGTGTAATATGCCAAGTGTTAAAATAAAATATCGTGAAATATAATGATTATAACTTAAACTATGAGTAGAAACAGTTAAATTATTTGGTTAGTTATACCCCTTGTTTGGATGACTTCCAATGTGGTTTTATAAAGTATGGTTTAATATGGTACAGTTTAATATGGTATGGTTGGAACCATCAAATTGTGTTTGGATATATGGTTTTATAAAGTATGGTTAGCACTATAGAATTTTTATTTTTGTTTGGTTTGGGGGTATGATATGGCTTAACTATATGTAAATGACAATAATATCCTTTCATATCTTATACTTAATTTTTAATTTTTAAATAATTGTTTTTTCATAATCACATATAATATGGCAACAAATTTAAAAAAAAAAAAAAGAGAAGAAACTAATATTAAGCCATTAAAATACAACAATCGATAATATAAAAATTTTACATGTTCCTTAACAAACATAATTAAAATAGTGGAAATAATAATTTTATATTTAAACAATAATTATTATTGTTAAATTTCTCTAATTCTTATCATCACAGTAAAACAAATTTCAAACATGAATAATTCAAAAGTTCATAACATAAATGTTTCTAAGAACTAATGTGCAATCAGACAAAAATTTTAAAAAAAAGAAAAAGAAAAAGAAAAAGAAAAAGAGAAACCAATAACGAGAACTCAATTTCAAAATCAAGAAGCACTTTGAATGTTGTGTTGAAGTTGAGTGTTCGTGATTTATATTTGTAATTTTTAATCGAATGCAAATCTAAAAAACTAAAGGGTAATTTTGTAATTAAAAATATTATTAGTCTAATTTGAGAATAAAAAATATTTAAACCATGTCAACACACCGATTTGGTGGTTGAAAAAAATGACACAAATTAAACCATAGTGAACCATGGAGGACCATGAAAATATGGATGGAAGTGCAACCAAACATGGTGCGGTTTGATTCTAACCAAACCACACCACCAAAAACCTTCCATCCAAATAAGAGGATAATGTTTTACTATAGACCAATTATGACCAGTGGACTTTAATATTGTATCGGGCCTACGACCAAATAATAGTTTATTGGGTCGCAAGATTAGATGGGTAGTGAACGGATTAGGATTAGGGTTTCTGTTCAGTGCTGCTATATGCAGCAAGCTGTCAGATTTCATCCCATGGAAAAAAAGGAAAATATTTCACGATGGACATACTTTTTGAAGAAATGAACTCATTGGAAAGTGTTTACGTCAATCTGGATTGTTGCGATCGCTTGGACAGTGTTGCCGAAGTGCTCAATCATATCTTTCAGAGAATTGACAATGCAAAAGTTTTGGAGTTGTCCCCACTTTCTTTTGAGGTACCTGTTCATCTTTTGTTAACATATATTTTATCTGACAGAATGTCCTTAGCTGAATTGTTAACAGACCTCACCTGTTTTTTATTGTGGTTTCTCTTTGTACAACCCCAGGCAGTTGATAAGTCAAAGTTCTTCCCGGTTCCACTACATAATTTGAAATATTTGACATTAAATTTCAACTACTTCAGTTAGCAATCATTGTTGAACATCCTCCTCTGCTTCCCAAATCTGGAATCACTCAAAATTACTTCGGCAAATCGTCGTGTGAGTACAACTTACAGTATTGATGTGGTTCAAGTATTGTCTATGTTAGTTTTTTCACAGTAGTATCTTGATTTTTTTTTTTCCCTCTAAATCCTGCCATTAGTTGTTTAAATTAGTGTTTTGATTAACTGACTATATTGTTCTCAATAGTTTTCAAAATAGTTTTTTCCCAAAATGCCTCATATTTAATATTTGTAAATATAGTTTTAGTGTCCTTTGTTATGTATAATGTTCAGCCTGGTAACACTCTTTTGCTATTAATTAGTGAATTTATTTGAAGTATATTTCAATTCTGCCCACAGTAACTAATTTTTTTTTCTTTTTCTTCTGTTGATAGGATCAACAGTTTCCTGAGTTCTCTTTTCATTCGCCCAGTGAGAATATTTCATCATGTTTGAAATATAACTTCGTTGAGAAGGTTGAATTAATTCAAGTTAAAGGTTGCATTAGTAGCAAAATTCTTCAATTGATAATATTTTTTAGAGTGGAAGGACATGTCTTAGAGGAAATGAAGATTAGTTCCGGTGGCCGTTTTGGTAAGAGGTATCTGTGGGATTTGAGAAAGCTTCCTGCATCTTCAAATATTAGATTCAAAATCAACTAACCAACTTATGGGGTATTATTATGTGTTTTCCTATAGGTTTAAATTTTCTATCTATATGTAAATACAACCTCCATTGACATACTTTCTTCAATGTTTCATATATCGTTTTATCCAACAAGCTAACTGGTGGAGTATCATCACCATTCAAATTCTGTACGGATCTAAAATCCAAGGTTGTTCATCATATCTCTGTCGCTCTATTCTATGCCTTCTTATCATCCTCCTCCTTAGCCACCTTGTTCAGCTCAGAAGTCAGAAGTATTGTCAACTGTGGTTTCAGCCCCGCCATTTGCAGCACCACGCAATATATCATCTGAATGCTCGTTCATTTGTAAAATCTTTTGGGAGCATCATATAGTCTTAGTACAGACCTGAGGCCAACTCCATCCCCAAACACCTTATCAGATTTTTAGGAGTCAAAAATTACAAAAATCAACTTCATCATGGCCCTATTTGTAATTTTAAAAATTTTTAAGGTGTTTGGACGGAGATCTCCCACTAATAATAATGTTGTATTTTCCTCCCTCTATTTAATCTATTTATGATTTTACAAATTAAAATTGCCATATTAATCCTTTTATACTAAAAAAAAATGGGAATTTTTATTTGATTTTTTTTAATGTATATTTTTACTCTGCTAGACACCTTTTTTTTCTTTTTTTTTTAATATAAAATAACAACTAATTCATACAGAAATAATTGAATGATTTTTTAGTTTTACAATAAATATTAAAAATACGGAGAAACTAAAACATAGATACATAATTTCAAATTAACTTTCAAACTAAAGCAGCATCATGTGTTTGGGGTATGTGCATTTTGGGTTGCTTGGAAACTTCATTTCAATTTTTCCTGTTCTGGAAAATTGTGTTATCAAGTCATGCTATTTACCTGAATATGATATTGTTGACATTAATGCTTCGAGTTTGAAGAAGCTGACATTGGCTGTGCTCGTGAGAAATTTCAGCTCGAAGTTATTTGTCCTAGTCTTCAGTTGCTTATTCTGACTGCTATCATAACAAGGGACATACTTTTTTGAAGAAATGAACCCATTAGAAAGTGTTTACATCAATTGGGTACTTCTTTTGTTAACATATATATATTGTATCCAACAGAATGTCCTTACCTGAATTGTTTAACATCTGGAATAGAAGACATTGATGTCACCAGACAGTAGCCGAAGAAAGTATAGCTGCAACTGTAAAAGTTGTTGGCAGGTCTTCTTCTCAGCAGCTTTAAAAGCCTTTTCATGTGCTGTAACAGTTTTATCCTATTTGCTCTCCTGCTTTTTCTTCAATTCATCCTATCTCCGAACATTAGCATGTGCTGAAGGTGTCAAATCGACTTCTACCTACAGAGAGAAGGAAATGACTATAATAAAAAAATGGATAATTCCGTGTCCGAATTTGGTAAGATTTTATTTTCTACATAGCACAGCAAAAATTGAAGACAAGTTTAAAATGACGAAGAAAAGACCAAAATAATCATCATCTATTACTCCAAACCAGTAAACCAGTCCTTTCTTTATACACAATCCAGTTATATGACATAACACATAATTTCAGAATCTTCTGAACTCAAGTTCGCCAACTAGATGCATAAAACTATGGTTGGTGACAAAAAGATGGAAAGACATGATCATGCAAGTTCTATAAATCATATTGGAAATGTAAGTTTGTATTTAAGTTTTACCTTTTCCACATGAAGGTTCTTTTCATCGTCATCCATTTCATCAAGATTGTTACAGCAATGTCATAAAGTTCCTTTCAAGGTGCAATTTGTCAACTAGGCCAACCAGAGGGTTTCAGACTTCTTCTCTTCTTTCACCATAGGTGCAAGATCATGCTGGGCAATAACAATGTCTACCAAATTGAAATGTAAAGAAACGTGAATGAATGGATCTAGTCTGTTCGTTCGTCCCAGCTACGGAAATCTGCGGATGAAACCTGCGTAAATTTTGAATGCTTAGTGTGATCACGTACCCATGGCGTTACGCTTTCTAACTCAACCAGAATCAGAACATAGGTAAGGCTGAAGCTCCCATAATCCAGGCAAGGCCGAAGCCCCCATTACCCAACCATATGGACCAAAGTCCTTTTTCATAATCCGAACTAGGTCGAAGCCTCCAAGTACTCAATAACTATTAAATCTCTATGGCATGCGAACTATCATTACAGAAAGAAATCTCTACTCAAGGCGTTAACATATATTAAACCCAACATTCACAGAATAATTATTTCAGCACAACTTTCCACAATCTCCACACATTTTCCAAGATTCAATCAATACACATCACCACAAGCATCTACAATTGTTTCTTACGCTAGGCAATAAAATTAAGTCTCACAGCATATAAGTTCACAATTTTTCTAATAATTTGTCTAATACATAAATTAGAACGAGTTATCCGAAAGTACGTATACACACCTTATCAGCAAAATAATTCCAACAGAGGCTCAAGCAGTGTGATTCCTTCCGGCGTCTAAATTATGATTTAATATGCATAACAACAGTTTATTAATCTAACAGAATTATGACAAATTAATAGAATTTCATGCATATAGATAATAATCTGATTTCAAATCTATAAATCAGTTTACAGATATTACACATAACATATAACTGTCCTAAAATCAATGTAATTATAATGTATATATTTCACGATTTCCAACTATCTAAAAATAAATGTGAATTGAAAATTTTCGTGAAAAACAATTTGTATATTAATGCCTAATAATAATAATACACATTTATCTGTATAACATTAAGATCACCATGTTATTTATTCACATATATCTATATGTATTAATATCAATACCATGTGAAATATATACATATATTTAGATGACTAATATCAACACCATATGAAATATATACACATGTATACATTAATATCAACACTATTAATATGAAATGTATACAGATATAGCTACTATATACATAATCGACACCATGATATCAATCATGTGATTTATCGTGATTGAAAGTTATAACCTATTCAATGTTATATTACCTCAAATTTTAACGTATGAACCCTAACCCTAATATGAATTGATTTTACATATGATAATATTTTTCAATTCCCACAGAAATTCACAAATTTCAACATAAAATAATGAAAATCACCATTGACACCAACAATCAAACCTCACTACTCGATGCATTCTGATAAACTAACCTAGATGTACATTCATCATCGCTACTACCAAAATCAGAACAGAAATCAAACCTACCTCTAGTGAAGAGCAACACACCCAATGACACACCAAACACACATCCAACAGCGATACACGACGTGAGAGAGGAAAAAAAAAAGAATAATTTAATTTAGTAGCATTCGGCTAAAATGAATGGGCGTAAAACCTAATTCACTATATATAGGTCAAAGTTATCGTTATTTATTTTATTAACCCCAATCTTTTAATATTTTCACAATTGCCCAATTTCCTAATCATGGTTACAAATCCCTAATTCCCAAATCCACATCAAATCCCTAAAATTCATAAAAATCATAAAAAATAACCGGAAGTAAATTTTGGGGTGTTACAACTCTCCTCCACTTACCTGGGTCAAATAGTCGAGGATAATGACTACGAATAACTTCTTCATTCCCCCATGTAACTTCATCTTTGCCATGATTTTTCCATAACACCTTTACTAACGTTACGTGCTTACGTCCCAACAATCTAACAACCCAATTAAGAATCTGAACAGGTTCTTCCTCATATGTCAAATCCGGAAGAAGTTCTATCTCTTCCCTTGGTAGAACATAAGATGGGTCAAACCTATATTTTCGAAGCATTGAAATGTGAAACACGTTATGAATCTTCTGTAATTCTGGTGGTAGTGCCAACCGATACGCAGCTGGACCTACCCTTTCCAGAACTCCATAGGGTCCGATAAACCTCAGACTCAATTTTCCCTTTCTGCCAAACCGGAGAGCCTTATTCCATGGTGACACCTTTAGAAAAGCTTTCTCACAAACTTCAAACTCTATATCCTTCCTTTTCAAATCCTCATAAGACTTTTGTCTATCAAAAGCAACCTTTAGGTTGTCACGGATAAGTTTGACCTACTCCTCAATTTGAGTAATCAAATCCGGACCAGCTATCTTCTTCTCACTTTATTTAGTCCAACATACAGGAGTCCAACACTTCCTTCCATATAGAGCCTCATATAGTGCCGTCCGAATGCTACATAGATAACTATTATTATAAGCGAACTCAAAAAAAGGAAGACAGATTGACCAATTCACACCAAATTCAATCACACAGCCCCTCAACATGTCCTCTAATACCTGAATAACTCATTCAAATTGTCCATCTGTTTGAGGATGATAAGCCGTGCTGAAGCTCAAACAAGTACCCAAAGCCTCATGTAATTTATTCAAGAATCTTAAGGTAAACCTCGGGTATCTGTCAGAAATAATTGAAGATGGAATTCCATGAAGACAGACGATCTCATTCACATAAAGTTTAGCCAATCTATCCAGCCAGTAGTCTATCCTAATAGGCAAAAAGTGAGCAGATTTGGTTAAACGGTCAACTATAACCCACACAGAATCATGTTTCTCCTTCGTAAGGGGTAATCCACTCACAAAGTCCATAGTAATCCTATCCTACTTCTACTCCGGAATAGAAATGGACTGCTATATCCCCGATAGAACCTGATGTTCAGGTTTCACCTACTGACAAACTAAGCACTTAGACACAAATTCAAAAATATCACACTTTATACTAGGCCACCAATATTTAGGTTTCAAATCCGCAAACATCTTGGTACTACCTGGATGCATGGAGAATGCACTACTGTGAGTCTCCTTTAGTATAGTATCCCTTATTTCACAACCTTCCGACATAAATAATCGATTCTTTAAGTATAAAGAACCATCAACCGCTAGCACAAAGTCACTCGGTCTCCCTTCCTGAATTTGGTTCTTCCACTCGGTCACCTTGGTATCGGATAACTGTGCGGTTTTGATTTATTGAATCAAACTGGGTCTCACTTGTAGTTCTTCTAAAATAGCATGATCATCCACAAGAAATAATCGAGCAATCAACGCACAAAGAGCATTCAATGATTTACGGCTTAATGCATCGGCCACCACATTTGCCTTACCAGAATGGTAATCAATAATGCAATCATAGTCCTTAAGTAGCTCCATCTATCTTCTTTGCCTCGAATTTAGTTCCTTTTATGATGGAAGATACTTTAGACTTTTATGATCAGTGTAAATGAAACACTTTTCACCATATCAATAATGCCTCCAAAATTTTAAAGCAAACCAATCGCCGCCAGTTCCAAGTCATGAGTTGGATAGTTTCGCTCATGTGTCTTTAACTGACAGATGCATAAGCTTTATCTTTGTCTCCTACATCAGTACACATCCCAACCTACTCAAATAGGCATCACTATATGCCATAAATTCTTTACTAGACACCGGCTGTGTAAGTATTGGCGCACTAGTAAGCAACTCTTTCAGCTTCTCAAAACTCCTCTAACATTTCTCAACCCATTCATACTTCATCTTCTTTAGGAGCAACCTCGTCATAGGAGCTGCAATCATTGAAAACCCCTTCACAAACCTCTGATAATAACTAGCCAAACCCAAGAAGCTTCGAACTTCAGTCACATTCTTTGGTGGTTCCCAATTTATAATAGCTTCAATTTTCTTCGGATCTGCCCTAATCCCATCTGAAGCTATAATAAGCCCCAGAAAGACAACTTCAGTTAACCAAAACTCACATTTACTGAGTTCCGCATACAATTAATTTTCCTTCAACGTTTGCAACACAGTTTGGAGATGTCTTTCATGATCTTCGCGAGTCTTTGAATACACCAAAATATTATCAATGAATACCACGACAAATTGGTCTAGATAAGGATGGAAGACACGACTCATTAGGTCTATAAATGTTGTCGGGACATTGGTTAACCCAAAAGGCATAACTAAGAACTCGTAATGTTCGTATCTAGTTCTAAACGAAAATTTAGGCATGTTAGTTTCCTTAATCCTTAACTGTTGATAACCAGACCATAAATCAATATTTGAAAATATATCTGCCCCTTTCAATTGATCAAACAAGCCATCAATTCTAGGTAATGGATACCTATTTTTCGCTGTCACCTTATTCAATTCTCGATAATCAATACACAGTCTTATTGATCCATCATTCTTCTTCACAAACAATACTGGAGCTCTCCAAGTAGATATACTTGGTCGAAATAACACTCTTCTCCAATAAATCTTCTAACTGAGTCTTAAGTTCTTTCAACTCTATTGGAGCCATACGATACAGTGCACAAGAGATAGGTGTTGTACCAAGAAACACTTCAATGCAAATTGAACATATTTGTTTGGCGATAAACTTGGTAAATCTTCCGAAGATACCTCTGGAAACTTACAGATTGCATGAATATCCTTAATCTTCAGACTTCTATCATTAGTTGCCATAATATGGGCTAGAAAAGCTTCACAAACTTGCCTCATCATCCTCCTAACAGTAGCAGCTGACACTTAATTACCCAAACAACCCAAATGTTCTCCCCACAGTACAACCTCAATATTTGTTCCCGCCCCATGTGTAGCGACCGACCCCCACCCCCGGAGGACCCGAGGCGTTGAGATCGAAGCGCCACATTAATTCATACATATAACTTCACATACATGTAACATACACTTATACTTAATAGGAACTACATTCCAAGTGGTGATGAAATACACTTTAGATAAATAATTACTTGAGAATCGTAAATTAAAGTTTACATATGAAATCATCAAATAACACCTAACTCGGATCAATATGTGAAACCAAGTTTAGTGTAACTCGCCACTTGGCCAAGTGAACAAGTTGACAAAAGAATAGTAAAGTCAAATACATTTACAAAAGTGTATACAAAATAAATGAGGTGAAATCAATACAATGTAATGAATGCTCCAAGTAGGGCTTCCACCCCGACCTTCAATTGCTAGCTCGATCCACCTGGACACATATTCATTTAAAAAAGAAAACAAATAAGAAAAAAGGAGAAAGGAAAGGGTTAGGCTATCACTTCCTAGTTAACACCTTCATACTCAAACAAACACATACAAATATGCTTCTTTCATTAGCAAAGTGAGCACACAAATGCAACTTAACTTCTCAAACATCAACACATAACCAATGTTATCCGAAGGGGATCAAAAAACAAAAAAACTGGAGGCAATGTGGACTTCTCGCACCCTGGTAACCTTGACTAGGCCGCTAACTTCATGACCAGGCCGCAGAAAAAAGCACCGTAGCCTCCTTGCGCCTTGGTCACCTTGACCAGGCTACTGACCAGGTCGCAGATAATGGTACCGTGAGTTCCCTGGCGCCTTGGTTTAAGTGACTAGGCCGCAAAAAGTGGTACCAAACCCCCTTTGGCGCCCTGGCTTGCGCCTTGTTCTAAGTGACCAGGCCACCAGCCACTTGCCAGGCAGCCAAAAGTGGTACCGTAGCCACTTAGCGCCCTAACTCCTTTACCATGTCACCAAAAGTGGTACTGAAGGGGATTTGGCGCCCTAGCTCTTTGCCAGGCCACCAACAAGATGCCCAGGTGATAAAAATAGAAAATTTTCACAATTTTTTATTTTTCCAACTTTTTAATTAATCCGCTTAGTTATTTTATTCTGTTTAATTACCGTCTAAGGTTTGTATGGTGAAGTTCATCCACATCAAACATTCAATTACCATCCATTAGGCATCATTACACTATTGCAAGCATACAAATAACATAATAAGCACATTTGAGTTATTTTTCCCTTAGACTCAACTCTCACGGTGAAAACGGGAAGGTAGTGGGTCAAAACCCCGGTACGATCCGAATATCACGGTAGGTCGAAAGACACGGCAAGATCCAAATATCACGGTAAGATCCAAAAGGATTGGGCTGATGTCGTCGCATCCGCTAAGGGGCTGTCACCCTGAATAAGCGGCACTTCAAGCCATATATCACATTTTCATGTGTCGAAGTATACTTCTAATTTCCCTAAGGCATGCCATTACATTCACTACATTCAAGCTAAGAACAAGGGCACTCTTTTTGGGTGATCAAACAAGATTTAACATCTTCTTTCCATTTTTAACAAAATCCATGTAACACCATTGGTTTTACTCAACAATGGTACCAATTTACCACTCTTTTCATATGGCCTCAAGGGAAAAACATATACCATTTTCAATTTGTTCAAAACATTTCTATTAACAAAACAAGTAAGGTGCATTGAACTCAAATACACAATTTATATTCAAAATTCATTGTTTAGTAATCAAAAGCCTCCATGGCCATCACACTCACAATCAACAATCACCAAATATCATATAACATCACATACACATACACATGGTCAATTCCAATTCAACTCAATAAGTGTCTACATGACACTATCATCACATTACTCAACATATCTATTAATTACCAAGTAGTTAGCATTATTAACACACTATAATGCAATCAAATACAAAAAAATCATCATAAAATAATATAGAGCGTAAAATGAAGGTGTTAACCTTTCCTCCGAAGATAACTAGCTAGTCTCCTCGGTTTGATGCTCTCCAACACCTTGGTTGCCTATTAGTACCAACCAAAGCAACACAAATCAACAAAACATACCATTTCACTAAAATCACTCTACTAGCTCTTAGGGTTTTATATCAAAAACACAATTAGAGTTCAAAATCACAATACCAACTATCCGGAAGTGTTGTAGAGTTGCAAAGGATCCTATTCATGCTAACTATGTAAATCAAAAGCTTCAAAAATCATAAATTTCATTAATGAGCTTAAATAGCTTACCAAGGGATTGAAGAAGAAGTGAAGCTTAAAATCACTCTTAGAAGCTTTAAATGATGTTGATGGTGGTAGTTGGAAGATTAATTTAGGCGGTCTTGGTGATTGTGGTTGTGGTTGATAAATGAAAAGTTAAGGTTAAGTGAAGAGAAGAGAAGAAAACATTTTTGTTTCTTGAGTGGAGTAGAGAGTGAGTGTGAAGAAGGAGAGACGAGGGGTGTTAGTGGTGGTGATGATGGGCTTTGTGGGTTTTGGGCCTAATTCAAGAATCTTGAGCCCAACAACACCCAAGCCCACATACAACCATCTAACTAGCCCGAAACTCAGCTCCGCTTTCGGTTTCGTTATCAAAATATTTTCTGATCTCAAAAATGAATTTATGCCACCTCGACTATGTTTAAATTTAAAAATTACATTTGAAATCAATAAAAATCTATTTGTCCGAAATTGGACCGATTTTATGAAAATCATTTCGAAATTAAATTCAATGATCAAAATTGACTCTACACTTCCAGACTTGGTCTCTAATTTACAATTTTACCCTTAGAGCGGATTTTCGATTATTTCGATATGGAAATTTCGAAAATCAATTTAATAAAAATCAAAATTTTAAACAATAAAATATTTAAAAAAAATTAGGCCCTACTTGTGGACGTTACAACTCTCCCCCCTTACGAAATTTCATCCCCAAAATTACCTGGTTCGAACAGATGAGGATATTAGGTCCGCATTGCCTCTTCCGTCTCCCATGACGTCTCTTCAACCGCATAATTGCGCCACAAAACCTTAACTAGGGGTACCGTCTTATTCATTTAGACCTTGACCTCTCTAGCCAAAATCCGGAGTGGTTCCTCTTCATAGCTCAAATTCGGTCTAATCTCAATCTCTTCACAGGTCAATACATGAGACAAATCCGATCGGTACCTCCAAAGCATAGATACATGGAAAATATTATGTATCTTCTCTAACTCGTGTGGCAATGCAAATCTATAGGCAACAGGACCAATACGCTCTATCACCTCATATGGCTCGATAAAACGAGGAGTCAACTTCCCCTTCTTGCCAAAACGGAGCACCTTTTTCCATGGAGACACTTTGAGGAAAACTTTATTGCCTATATTGAATTCAATCTCTTTCCTTTTTAAGTCGGCATACGACTTTTGGCGATCCAAAGCTTCCTTAAGTTTCTCCGTTATAATTCTCACTTTCTCCTCCGCTTCAAGCAGTATATTCGGACCAACTATTCTGCTCTCGCTTAGTTCGGTCCAACACAAAGGAGTTCGACATTGTCTCTCATACAATGCTTCATATGGAGCCATTTCGATACTCGCTTGAGTTATTATTGTAAGCAAATTCAAGCACACAACACTATAGCATATCCTCCAAGGTTTGAATTACCCTCTCGGACTGCCCATCAGTTTAAGGATGGAATGTCGTGCTAAAATTCAACTTGGTTCCCATGGCTTTCTTAAATTTCTTCGAAAAATGTGACGTAAACCGCGGATCTCTATCGAATATAATCGACGACGGAATACCGTGTAACCTCACTATCTCTTTGATATACCAATCCGCTAACTTCTCTAAGGAATAATCAACCCGGATAGGCGAGAAATGAGCCGATTTGGTCAATCGGTTCACTATCACCCAAATAGCATTATGTTTCTCTCGGGTAAGGGGTAAACCAACAACAGAATCCATAGTCACCCTATCCCACTTCCATTCTGGTAACGCTCTCTACTTTCACTTGTTGACAAATCAAACACTTCCCCACAAATTCCACTATACTTCTCTTCATACCTGGCCACCAAAATCTAGTTTTAAACTCTTGAAACATTTTAGTAGCACCGGGATGCATGGCAAGTGCTTGATTTTGAGCCTCCTTCAAGATCTCATCTCGAATTCCACCGATCGATGACTCAAAAATTCGGTTTCCAAAATACAAACCACTGTCAGTCCGCTTGTTAAGCTCTTTAATCTTCCCAGCTTCCATCTTCTTAATTAGCTCAACCGTCTCATCACCGGTTTGTTGAGCTTCCAAAACTCGTGGTACATAATTCAGCCTCACCGTTAGTTCCGCCATTACTGCCTCACCTGCCAAGCTCAATATAGCAAATATTGCCACTAAGGCATGCATTGACTTCCTACTCAATGCATCTGCAACCACATTTGCCTTTCCGGGGTGGTAATTAATTACAATGTCGTAATCTTTCAAGAATTTAACCCACCGTCGTTGCCTCAAATTCAACTCCTTTTATGTAGGGAGGTATTGAAGACTCTTGTGGTCTGTGAAGATGTGACACTTAGCACCATACAGATAATGTCTCCAAATTTTCAGAGCAAAAATATAGCCCCTAGTTCCAAATCATGCGTCGGATAATTGCACTTATGCGGCTTAAGTTGACGAGAGGCATATGCTACCACTTTGTTGTCTTGTATAAGCACACAACCCAACCTGTGCAAAGACGCATCACTATAAATCACATAATCCAACCCTTCTACCGGTTGAACTAGGATCGGTGCTTCCGTGAGCAACTTTTTCAACAAATCAAAACGTTCTTGGCATTTGCTAGTCCACTCAAACTTAACCCCTTTGTGTAGAAGATTCGTCAAGGACCCGCAATTGAAGAGAATCCTTTAACAAAGTGGCGATAGTAGCCCGCCAATCCAAGGAAACTCGTCACCTCCGTAACGTTTCTAGGTGGCTTCCATGCCAAAACTGCCTCTATTTTCTTTGGGTCTACACTTATACCTTCTTTCGAAATCACATGCCTGAGAAAAAAGACTTCTTCCATCCAGAATTCACACTTCGATAATTTTGCATACAATTGCATCTCTCTCAACACTTGCAAAACTATTCGAAGGTGCATGTCATGCTCATCCTTTTCTTTCGAGTAGACCAAAATATCATCAATAAACAAAACTACAAATTGATCGAGGTAAGGCTTGAAAACCCAGTTCATCAAATCCATGAAGACGGTCGGTGCATTTGTGAGCCCAAAAGGCATCACTACAAACTCATAATGTCCATAACATGTCCTAAAAGTAAACTTAGGCACGTCATTCTCCTTAATCCTCAATTGATGGTAGCTCGTTGCAAATCAATTTTTGAGAACACTCTCGGGCCTCTCAATTGGTCGAATAGAACATCGATTCTTGAGAGGGGGTACTTGTTCTTCACCGTCAATTTATTGAGCTGCCGGTAATCGATACATAATCGAAACGAACCATCATTCTTTCGGACAAATAGCACCGAAGCACCCCAAGTTGACACACTTGGTAGGATGAACCCCTTATCCAAAAGCTCTTGAAGCTGAATTTTCAATTCTTTCAATTCAGCCGGAACCATCCTATACGGGACAATAGATACTGGCGCCGCTCCCGGAACAAGCTCGATGGCAAACTCAACTTCTCTTTCCGGTGGTAAACCTGGTAACTCCTTCGGAAACACATCTAAAAATTCCGACACTGTGGGAATGAACTTGCTATCGGATCTCGGCTTGTCCACTTCTACCACATGAGCCAAATAAACTTCACATCCCTGCCTCAACATTCTACGACCAAAGCCGCAGCCACCACTCTATCCAACGAGTTCCTTCTTAAATTTACATAATAAAATTACGTTTATATCTAAACCTTTTATCAAAATTTGTAGCTTTCACTTTTCTTTAAATTTTTTAATGAGATATAATTTTCTTTCTTATTAATAATATAATAATAATATTAATAAGGCCGTAGTTCAACCGATATATTTTTGTTTGTTTCTCACGATTCAGCACAATTGATACAAATCCATTCCCTAATATTATTTGTTTATCAGTCCTATGATGGTATAGTTGTAGGAACCAATTCTGAACCAATAACATGTTAGAACAAAAACTTATAACGATGGAATAAGCTATTTTAAAATTATTAAAAAAATAAGGTTCGGTAAAAATGATAATTTTAGTTTTTTTTAACAAATTTATTTTTATTTAAATTTAATTTAAACTATTTTAATTTATTATTATTATTAATTGAGTGCAATAGTCAATTAATAACGTGCCATATATATCATAAATAAAAATAAAAATAAAAATAAAAATAAAAATTAAATAATATTTAGAGATATATAAACCACAATTAAAGTGAAAATATTAATATGGTCAAGTGAAAATGTAGGTGGACGAATACCATTCCATAGGGGTGCAACCCAAACCGGATGAAAGCCTATCTTTACATATTCATCTCTCAACCTCTCACAGGCAGTCAATATCAATCCACTGTGGGTTAAATTTCAACCCGACCCGATGAAAGCCTATCTTTATATCTTATATATTCATCTCTCAACCTCTCACGCCAATCATAGCTAACCTTCACATCTCCATTTTCATCAACATACAATGGAACCTTCACATTTCCATTTTTATGGACGTACAATGGAAAATCAAGAGAACTATGTCAAACTCACTCTTGTCTTCGAGACGAGGGCTACTTGGTCAGACAGCCTCTCAACTATAATGCTTCCAACCTTCTCACTCAAAACCCATCATCAGAAACATTATATAAATGCCAATGCTAGACGAGCTTGTGACCACGAACTCTCCAAATGGATCTCAATCGACTCTCTAAGGAAACCCTGGACGGGGTTTGTGACCACGAACTCTCCAAATGGATCTCAATCGACTCTCTAAGGAAACCCTGGACGGGGTTTGTGATCACGAACTTCCGATCACAAACCATACCGGGAACTTCCGATCGATGATCTCGAGTCAAGGGACTCAGAATGCAGAAGGTCAACCACCGATCGATGATCTCGAGTGTCCGGAGACTCTGGCTAGTTGGAGTGCAGACCACGAAGAATTCCAATTGACGGACGATCTCGGTCTTGAGAGTGAATCACTTGGGGCTCATATGGATCATTGTAAAGGATAAAAATAGTATAGTACAAGGAAAATGATTAGGATAAAAGTTTATAAGGATTAATTTATGGTTATCATATAAGCAACATGATAGGATAACAAAATACTAAATTTATATTTGGTAAAACTCGATAAGTAATAACATAACCGATGATCTCGAGTTAAGGGACTCAGAATACAGAAGGTCAACCGATCGACGATCTCGAGTGTCGAGAGACTCTGGCTAGTTGTAGTGCAGACCACGAAGAATTCCAATCGATGGACGATCTCGGTCTCGAGACCCTGAATGACAGTGGTGCAGAAGACCTCATCTGTAGCGAATCACTTAGCGCTCATATGGATCATCGTAGAGGATAAACATAGTATAGTACAAGGAAAAAGATCAGGATAAAAGTTTTGTATAATGATTAATTTATTTATAAATTGTATTTGGCTGGTTATAGTATAAGCAACGTGATAGGATAACAAATACTAAACTTATATTTGGTAAAACTCGATAAGTAATAAGATAACCGTATGAATTACCAAAATACCCAAAAATTTAACAAGTAATAAAACAATTATTTACGGATTAAAATTAAATATAATAAAAATATATTAATATTTTTTAAAATAAAAATAAATATTATGAATAATCCTAAAAAAACCTATGAGGGTTTTAGAAATTTCTAAAATAGTTTCCGTAATTTTTCTCCAATTTGCCACTTTGGTGTTAGTCAACGTCTAATTTACTATTTTAATTTTTTTTTTTACAAATTTTATAAGGGTAATTTGGTCATTCTAATTTTTAATTTATTTAAAAAAATTAATTAATAATAAAAATTAAAAATACATTAAAAATAAAAATGTAAAATAATATTAAAAATTGTGAAAGGGTAATTGGGTCATTTCAATTTTTGAAAAAAATTCTAAAACCCTTCTAATTTTTTTGGGATTATTCCAAAATTATGTAAAATTTTATTTTATTTTATTTTTTAATTTTATCAAAAGATAATTTAGTAATAATATCATAGTGAACATCTAATACGAAAAGTACGTGATAAAATTATCGGACCATTTATCAATAATAAGTTATCCTATATGTACGGTATAAAATTATGGTCAGTATTATTTTATTTTACTTTAAACAGCAGAAAAAATACTTGATAAATGTATAAAACGTATTAAGTTATCCAATCATATTTCTTATATAAACCATTTGAGCCCTTAACTTCTCTTCTCATCACGAAACCTTCTACACTCCTAAGGAACCGATCATCATTGACCCTAACCCTGAAATACCGATATTTGGCATCCCGATCCTGAATCCCTTGAAGACTTCGAAAGGAATCCTCCTATTCCTATCGTGGAAGATCATATACAAACTGATCTTTATCGACATTACCGGAAATGGGACATTTTTTTTTTAGGGTTTGATTGCTCCATTTAATATCGGTTGAAAAAAAAAAACTCACAGACTTTGAGACTGCTGTCTATCTATGTTATTTGACATCCTAAATTCTCCTATGTCTCTGTCGCATTTTTTACTTATCTCTTTTGCCGATTGGATTCTATCAAGGTTTCATGTGTGTAATCTTAATTTTAGCTAGGGGCCTTAGTGGTCTCATTTAATCAGTGCGCCCACGTGACAATAAGATCATCGGTAAAGGAGAGAAAGTCCTCCCCTCCTAGTGAAGCCGTTCAAAGGGCAAGCTCGCCACTGACACTGCTTTCTTCCCCTAGACATATATTTGATTTTTTACTAGCTGAAGTTGAGTCATTCCCCTGATTGTATGACCGACTACCAAAGAGCCTGTGCGGTGAGTGGACTATTAATGTTTGGATTCCTTAGGGTTTTCTGCAGAGACTTTATTCCGATGCTGGTCCTAGCTGGACCTCTACATGTCACGGGTTATTCCGGAACATGCAACCGTAGATTCGCTGTTGGACGTACGTATCATTAATTATCCCTTTGTACCATTTTGATTCATTAATTGTTAATTATCTTGATCCTAGTGAGCAGGAAATACAAAGAAACAGGAAGAGCAAGCCTGAACCTGTTGCATGTAATTGAGAGTTTTAATACAACTGAGAGTTTTAAAGCTCGGGTTGTGAATCTATAGTGGATATTTTTTTATTTTTTTATTTATGACCAGTGAGATTCAGTGGGGTTGATAATAGTGTCGGTTGTTTGTAGTCTGTTTACAAAGACATTGGAATTTGATGAGCATGTAATATCTTATATAAGTTCAATTTTATATTAAGTTGAGCACTAGTAAGTTATAACTTTTTTTTTCTTTTTTTTTCTTCTTCTTCCCCTCCATCAAACTCTCTCCCATCTCTTTTCCCCACCAAAAATTAAAATATTAAAAATAAAAAATAATCTCAGATTTATTTTTATTATTATTATTTAACATTGAAGTGGAGAAGAAGAAAAAAAAAAAAAAGAAGAAAAAGAAAAGAAAGAAAGAAGAAAAAGAAAAGAAAGAAAGAAGAAAAAAAAAAAGATAGAAAGAAGAAAAAAAAAATAAAGAAAGAAAACAAAAAAAGAAGAACGAAAAATGGAAAGAAAAAGAAAAAAAAAAGTTTTAAAGGCGGGGGATAGAGAGATTTGGTGGGGAAGAGAGAGGGGAGAGAGTTTAATGTAGAGGAAGAAGAAAAAAAAGAAGAAGAAGGAAGAGAAAAAAAATTTAAAAAGTTTTTTTTTAGTTTTTTAAATTTTTTTAAAAAATAAATAAAAATAAAAAAATTACGAAAATGCCCATCGGTTACAATTCATCCATTAATAGAGGAATAGTAAATCTAACAGATATGATCAATGAAAAATGTGAGGTTTTTTGGCCAACAGATCAAACTAGCGTCGATTTTGTTTTTGGAAATCACCCTTTTTATTTTGTAAGAGACTTGGCAGTTTGAGACGTTAATACATTATGCAACTGTCTTGCTCGTTTGAGCCTAACAAGGTGTAAATGCACAAGAGTTCTTGTCATCATGCCTTGCAGCATCTGTTATGTTTTTGCCTCGACTCATAATGTGACATGATCGTCTTCCCAATGGTAAGAAAGATGTAATGTGGCATGATCGTCTTCCCAATGGTAAGAAAGATGTAATGTTACTTAACATGGAAAGTATGATATGGTACACTTAACAAAAATTTTGTGTTGTAGAATTCGGATCTTGTGTGGAGATGAGATATAAAGCCTCGGACTTGCAGGCTTGTGTACTCGTCTAGTTGTTTAGGGATTTTACTTCAATGATTGAGACAATTTAGAATTTGAATGTGAATACTGATTTTGATAATTTAGACTGTGATGTTAATAGAAGAATTTTATTTGTGAGATTAGTTGATGTTAATTATCTTGATCCTAATGAGCAAGAAATACAAAGAAAGAGGACGAGCAAGCCTGAACCTGTTGCATGTGATTGAGAGATTTAATACGATTGAGAGATTTAAAGCTAAGGTTGTGAATATAGAGTGGATATTCTACTTGTTCTAAAATTTGGAATGGCCCTCATTGTATTGTTATTTTTTTTTTCTTAGAGTGAGATTCAGTGTGGCTGGTAATAATGTCGGTTGTTTGTAGCCTGTTTACAAAGACATTGGAATTTGATGAGCACATAGTATTTTATATAAGTTCAATTTTATATTAAGTTGAGCACTAGTAACTTTTAATTTTTATTTTTTATTCTTCTTTTCTTTTTTCTTCTTTCCCTAAATCAAACTCTCTCCCATCTCTCTTCCCCATCAAATCTCTACCCCACACCAAAAATTAAAATATTGAAAATAAAAAATAATCTCAGATTTATTATTATTATTATTTATCATTGAAGTGAAGAAGAAGAGGGAAAAAAAGAAAGAAAGAAGAAAAAAAATAAAAAAAGAGAAAGAAATAAAGAAAGAAGAAAAAAAATGGAAAGAAAAAGAAAAAAAAAATTATTTTAAAATTAAAAAATATTTTTATTTGAAAAAAAAAGTTTATTCTTTTTCTTTCCATGTTTTTTCTTATTTTTTTAACCTTCTTTTTTCCCCTCTTCTTCTTCACTTCAATGTCAAAAAAATAATTAAAAGAAAAACATGATATTATTTTTTATTTTCAATATTTTAATTGAGTCCATTGGATTTTTAGGCCATAAAAAGTTTACTATACAATTATAGGCCACTTTTGAAAAATTTGCAAAACAAAACTTTGATTTTCACTTCATAGGTCAATCACAGCTGTGAGCGTAATTCACAGACTGTGAGCATAATTCACAGCATCTGTGAATTGTAAAGTTCTAGGGGTATTTTGGGAAACTTGGCCTATGGAGTGAAAACTAAACTTTTAAAAGCCTGTTTTTGTATATTTTTCAAAACAGACCTATAATTGTATTTTAAACTTTAAAAAGCCCATTTCTTAAAATTTTCACATTTTAATTTTTGGTGGGGGAATGAGAGATTTGGTGGGAAAGAGAGAGAGGAGAGAGTTTGATGTAGGGAAAAAGAAGAAAAAAAAAGGAAAAAAAATTTAAAAAGTTTTTTCCAATCTTTTTTATAAAATAAATAAAAATAAGAAAATTATGAAAATGTCCATCGGTTACTGTTCATCCAAGGAACAAAGAATCTGACAAATTCCATTAAAAGAGGTTTTTTTTGTCAAAAATGAAAAATGCGAGGCTTTTTGACAAGCAAATCAAACTAACGGTGGTTTTTTTTTTTTCAAATCACCCCATTTATTTTGTAGGAGACTTTGCAGTTTGAGACGTTAAGACATTATGCAACTGTCTTACTCGTTTGAGCCTGACAATGTGTAAATACACAAGAGTTCTTGCCAGCATGCCTCGCAGCATATTTTTTGGCTCGACTCATAATGTGACACCATCTTCTTCCATGGTAAGAAAGATGTAATGTTACTTAATATGGAAAGTATGACATGGTGTACTTAACAAAAACTTTGTGTTGCAGAATTAAGATCTTGCGCAGAGACGGGAAATAAAGCCTCGGACTTGCGGACTTGCAGACTTGTGTACTTGTCTAGTTGTTTAGGGATTTTACTTTAATGATTGAGACAATTTAGAATTTCCATGTGAATAACGATTTTAATGATTTAGACTGTGATGTGAATAGAAGAATTTTATTTGTGAGACTAGTTGATGCTAATTATCTTGATCCTAGTGAGCAGGAAATACAAAGAAACAGGATGAGCAAGCCTGAACCTGTTGCATGTAATCGAGAGTTTTAATACAACTGAGAGTTTTAAAGCTCAATTTGTGAATCTGGAGCGGATATTCTTCTTGTTTTAAAATTTGGAATGGCCCCAGTGTATTATTATTATTATTATTATTATTATTATTATTATTATTATTATTATTATTATTATTATTATTCCCCTTATTCATGACCAGTGAGATTCAATGTGGCTGATAGTAGTGTTGGTTGTTTGTAGCCTGTTTACAAAGACATTGGAATTTGATGAGCATGTAGTATTTTATATAAGTTCAATTTTATATTAAGTTGAGCACTAGTAACTTTTAACTTTTATTTTTTTCTCTTTCTTTTTTTCTTTTTTTTCTCTTCTTTTTCTTTTCTTTTTCCCCTAAATCAAACTCTCTCCCATCTCTCTTTCTCATCAAATCTCTCTCCCCCCACCAAAAATTAAAATATTGAAAATAAAAAATAATCTCAATTTTTTTTTTTTATTTAACATTGAAGTGAAGAAGAAGATGGAAAAAAAAGAAAGAAGAAAAAAAATAAAGAAAATAAAGAAAGAAGAAAAAAAATGGAAAAAAAGAAGAAAAAAAATGTCCCTCGATTATAGTTCATCCACTAACAGAGGAACAATAAATCTAACAGATACCATCAAAAGAGGTTTTTTGGCCAAAAATGAAAAATGTGAGGTTTTTCAGCAACAAATCAAACTAGCGGTGATTTTTTTTTTTGGAAATCACCATTTTTATTTTGTAGGAGATTTTGCAGTTTGAGATGTTAAGACATTATGCAACTGTCTTGCTCGTTTGAGTCTGACAAGGTGTAAATGCACAAGAGTTCTTGCCATCATGCCTCGCAGCATCTATTATGTTTTTGGCCCGACTCATAATGTGGCACCATCGTCTTCCATGGTAAGAAAGATGTAATGTTACTTAACATGGAAACTATGACATGGTGTATTTAACAAAAATTTTGTGTTGCAGAATTCGAATCTTGTGCGGAGACAGGATATAAATCCTCGGACTTGCAGGCTTGTGTACTCGTCTAGTTTTTTAGGGATTTTACTTTGAGACAATTTAGAATTTCGATGTGAATAACGATTTTGATGATTTAGACTGTGATGTGAATAGAAGAATTTTATTTGTGTGACAAGCTGATGTTAATTATCTTGATTCTAGTGAGCAGGAAATTAAAAAAAAAAAAAAAAAAAAAAAGGACGAGCAAGCCTGGACCTTTTGCATGTAATCGAGAGATTTAATACAACCGAGAGTTTTAAAGCTCAGGTTGTGAATATATGAACCCCCTCCCCCCAACTGTATTATTATTATATTTTTTTTTTCTTTTGGCTGATAATAATGTTGGTTGTTTGTAGCCTGTTTACAAAGAGATTATATTAAGTTGCTTTTACCTTTTATTTTTTTCTCTTTCTTTTTTTTTTCTTTTCTTTTTTCTTCTTCTTCCCCTCCATCAAACTCTCTCCCATCTCTCTTCCCCACCAAATCTCTCCCTCCCCACCAAAAAATTAAAATACTGAAAATAAAAAATAATCTCAGATTTATTATTATTATTATTATTATTTAACATTGAAGTGAAGAAGAGGGAAAAAAAGAAAGAAAGAAGAAAACAAATAAAGAAAGAAAGAAAATAAAGAAAGAAGAAAAAAAATGGAAAGAAAAATAAAAAACAAAAGTTTTATTTTAAAATTAAAAAAATATTTTTATTTGGAAAAAAAAAAACTTTTTATTCTTTTTCTTTCCATTTTTTCTTTTTTCTTTTTTTTTTCTCATCTTCTTCTTCACTTCCATGTTAAAAAATATTTTTTTAAGAAAAAACCTGAGATTATTTTTTATTTTCAATATTTTAATTTTTGTTGGAGGATAGAGAGATTTGGTTGGGAAGAAAGAGGAGAGAGTTTGATGTAAGGGAAGAAGAAGGAAGAGAAAAAAAATTTAAAAAGTTTTTTTTTTTAATTTTTTAAATCTTTTTTTAAAAAATAAATAAATATGAGAAAATTACAATCCCTCAGTTAGAGCCGTAAATCTTACAAAAGAGGTTTTTTTTTCCCAAAAATGAATAATATGAGGTTTTATTGTCAACCGATCAAACTAGCTATGGTGTTTTTTAGAAATCACCATTTTTATTTTGTAAGAGACTTTGTAGTTTGAGACGTTAAGACATTATGCAACTGTCTTGCTCGTTTGAGCCCGACAAGGTGTAAATGCACAAGAATTCTTGCCATCATGCCTCGCAGCATCTATTATATTTTTTGCTCGACTCATAATTTGGCATGATCTTTCCATGATAAGAAAAATGTAATGTTACGTTACTTAACATGTAAAGTATGATATGGTGTACTTAATAAAAACTTTGTGTTGCAGAATTCGAATCTTGTGCGGAGATGAGATTTTACTTTAATAATTGAGAAAATTTAGAATTTGGATATGAATAACGATTTTGATGATTTAGACTGTGATATGAATAGAAGTATTTTATTTGTGAGACCAGCCAATGTGAATTTGCAGGTCCCAACCCTGAAACTAGGAAATACTTTTTTTATTTGGAATTTAATATTTTTGAATGACTGTAGTTTGCACTCGGAATTACAGAAATACTTTCTATTTGAGATTTAGCATTTTTGATTGACTGTAGTTTGCACTCAGAATTATTATTCTGATTTGTATGAGAAATATTTTTTTGTATAGTTACAAAATGCATGTCGGTATTTCGGTCTTTGTAGATGGTTTTGGTTTTGTAACTTCTATTTGTTATAACTTTTTAACTTTCTTGAGCCCACAATAAAATCGTTTTGGAATGCCACCTGCATACATTACAGGAATCTTAAAATAAGAATAATGATTTTTTCTTGTTATTTCTTATTTGTTGATTGAGTTGTGTTGTTGAAAAATTGAGAGATTTGTTCTTTATTTAAAGAGAATTGGAATATGAAATTTAGACCGTATTACCAATTTAAAATTTGTTTTCAGATGATTTTTTTATTTTAGGAAAATAGATTTTAAAATTAATAATTTTATGAAGAAAGTTTATTTAAATTATTAGCTATTTTGTTATTTTCTTTCCATTTATAAGTTGCAAGGATGGAGTGTGTTTTGGCTTGATTTTGTTATTAAAAACTTTCAGATTTTGCCATATTTTGTTATTTTGACTTGTGTTGGGTGTGGAGAGACTGAAAATGAAACTAAACTACATGTATGAGTAAATATAGATATAGAAAGTAGTATTGAAATGAAGAGTTGTGTGTCCATGGGAAGATGATGGCAAGATGTGTCATTTCTATTGTATATTATTGTATGAATTTGAAATGCAGATTAGATTGAATGAATGCACATGTGGATGTTGCCGTGAAGATTTCTGTTGGCTGCGACCATACAAGTGATCTCACATGTTTCAATATGAAAAACACTTTTATCAAAAGCTCATTATTATTGATCTTATTTTAGCTTATGAATAAGCTATGCTGTCTAAAAATGTGGATTTGGAAAGAATTGTACTGAGGTCGATCAAGTGTACTTCATTCTTTTTAATTCATCTTGTATCCCACTTTGTGAGGATAAGATTATTTTATTTTATCTTTTTTAAATAAATTTCATGATGTTTATTTTTATGGAATTTGCAACTTTATCTAAAATTTTAATTATATAATTCAATCTAATTCAGAAAATTGGCTTGAGTGGGATTGATAAGTTTGGTTTAGAAATTTCCATCTCTATTTCATTGAAATTCATCCAATCCCATATATTTTTATTAGGGTATAGCTATTTTTATATTTTCTTTTAAAAAATTAAAGAATATCCTTTTATTTGTTTTAAAATATATGTATTATTATTTATATTCAACTTTATCTTTTATTTAATTTTACTTATTTTATTCCTTTTTTATATTAATTTTTTTTAATTGTATTATAATTTATATGTGTAAATTATTTTATAATTTAATTTATTAATTTACTAATTTTTATTATGTTTTTATATTTTATTCAATTTGTTTCACATTACAATTTTTTTTAAATAATTTTTTTCTTCTATTAAAACTTCGATTAATTTTATGAATGGTTATTTCTCACAATTGAATTACATAACTTTCTTTAACAAAAAATAAATAAATTATCCTTTTTTAACATTTAATTTTTTTAAAATATATTTTTATATATGTAAAATTTTATTATTTAAACTTTTTTTCAAGTACAGCATAACAATTTAAAAGTAATTTTTTTTCTTCTAATATTGTTGTGGGTAAGTAACTAGGACCTACAGTGGTTTTGATAACTGCTTCTAAACCAGTCGTTGGATCGTGCCAAATTTCGAGCGTATGTAGTATATATATATATATATATATATATATATTATTTCTTGAAGATTGAACATTGGGATCATGAATCGGAGTTATCAATTAGAAGTTACATTGTTGGAAGTGAAATGTGATTGGATAAATTTTCATATTTAAAAATAGTTTAAAAAATGAATTTTTGAAATTTCAATTAATGAGATAAATAAAAAATTATTAGAATGGTAAAATTTGAGACATTAGTTAGAGACTAAATTAAAGAGTCATTTTAATCAAATAAATGTGAATTTAAGACTATTTTGAAATTAAGTTTTAAATTATGATTTGATAATTTTTTTTGTGAAAATGTGAATTTATATTTGAAAAGTTATTTTCGGAATGGGAAGATGGAACTGAAATAGTGTTTTATAAATGAAAATGATTTTAGGATTTTGGTAGGTGAGCGGAAATGTAACCGAAATGGATTAGTAGGCTTGGACTTGATTAAAAATGAGTTTTAATTAAAGCGTAATGATTTTGCCGCCCACCAAATTTTGTTTCTATACCACGTTTATTAAGATTCTTTTTAAAATATCAGATTTATCCACAACAACTATTATTTATAATTTAAAAATTATTTTATACATAATAATAAATTAAAATAATAAATATTAATAAATTAAAATACACAAATAATTTATTTATTTATTTTAATTTTTAATATATTTACATATCAATTTACTTTCAACGATTTTATTATGTTTAAATTTTTATAATTATTTTAGTATTAATTTAAAAATATAAACTATAATCACCTAATTATTAAAAAAAACTATAATTATGTTATATAAATAATAATAAATAACTATATAAATATATCAGTTTTAAAAATAGAATTACATATTTAATTAATTTTATAATGTAATTTATATCATTTTATATAATTATTACATATTAACTATATCTAAATAATTAATATTAATATTTTCTTAAGTTAAGGACAATGCTGTAATTGTAATGTTAATGGGGTGTACAATCAAGTTTCGAGGGGTGTCAATATCGACGCTCTTAATTAAATTCAAGTAAGCCCAGATCAATTTCATGATAAGTGGGCTCCATTATTCTGCTGTTACCCTCAATTCACCCTCTTATTCAAATCCAACTAGCTTAATTGGTTTCTAACCAAACCAAACATCACTTTTTCATGACAAAGACCCATTATTCACTTTATCTCCCTCATTTTATCTCTTCGACCGTATAAGCTCTCTCTTTTCTCCCCTCTCCACCATTTTCAAATCCTAGAAATAAATACACCAAACCAATCATTTCTTATGATTTTTTAAGAAAGATAAGCCATTCCAAAGCATCAAAAGTGGTTTTCAAAACTTTTCTCCACTCACTATATTTGGTAAGTTTTCAACAACCTCTGTTAATGTCATTAATGGTGTTTATAATTTGGTTGCAATAAATGAATGTTTTAGAGTTAAATGATGATGATTTATGGTTTCGGTTCAATAATATAGTGATTAGTGTCTCTAACTACCATTTCATGAGAAATCGCCCACATCCCCAAGAGAGGGTTCAAGAGCTCCCATGGTGAAGCCTGTTCAATCCAAAAAAATGTCAAATCAACTCTGACAAATTCAAGCGGGTCTAGAGGTTGAGTAGCACCAGCAATTGCCAATAGAGCATAGGATTGTGCACCGGCGCATTTATGCTATGAGAGGCCAGGAGGAGGCCGACCCACCGAATATGGTTACGAGCATGTTCTCATTCCTCGAAACTCCTGGTTTTCACTTTAGTTGACTGACGTGTGCTAAGTCCGTCGATATTAAATTAATCTGTAATACAAATAAACTTGCAGTAAACATGGTCGATCCAACATAGAACGGAAATCAATAATTGAAATTGTAAAGACCAAATCAAGATTAAAACTGGGTTTATAGGATGTATGAATAATTAAGCTACAAATGAAATTAACAAAATAAATAACCAATGATATGTGAACATTTAATTAAGTCAACTTATTCAATGTGTAAGTGTTGATCATCAAAACTAAGTATACATATGCAGTTTAATAGTCGCAGTTATAGTTATTGACAATGTGTCTAATAACCAATCTTTCCCTTACCTATTAGACTGACCGGGTACGACTCAAACTAAGTATACATATGCAGTTTAATAGTCGCAGTTATAGTTATTGACAATGTGTCTAATAACCAATCTTTCCCTTACCTATTAGACTGACCGGGTACGACTCTTTAAATAAATCACTAATATAGTGTAGATCGCATTAAAAACGAGAAAATAATTTTATTCTATTAAAGCTTCGATTTAATTTTATGAATGGTTATTTCTCACACTTGAATTACATAACTTCTTAAAAAATATATATATCCTTTTAAAATTTAGTTTTTTCAAAATAATTTTTTTTCTATATAAATTTTTTATTAGTTAAACTTTTTTTCAAATACAACATATCAATTTAAAAGTAATATTTTTTTCCTAAATATAACTTGATATATATATTTTTTAAATTTAAATTTTACTATAGTAAAATAAATTTATTTATTTAATATATCATTTAAGGTTTGGAAGGGATGTGAATGTGTGTAGACATTGCAAAATAAAAAACTATGAAGGATGTGAGTGTGAGTAGAGATTACAAAATACAAAACAATGAAGAGTGTAAACATATAGAATTCATGATATTTACATAATTATACATCAGTAGAACTTTGTGAAAACTCTTGTGGCTTTGCTATTGCTTGACACGGCTCTTACAGTATTTGACACTGATTTTTTCACTCTTATAAAATTGTGTTAGTGAAAATAAAGGGAGAAAAATGGTTAAGATTAAAATTAAAAAAAAAAAAATCTTAAGAGCTAATACTAATGATAAGATGGTGTTTGTTTTATAGTAGTATATGTTCTTAGAGTATCGTCCTAAGAAACTGACAAGAGCATATACATTCATAACTGAATTCCGGAGAGTTGTTAAAGTATATTTTAAATATATATATATATATATATATATATTGTTTAAAAACTAATAATATCAAAGAATTAGTAAGAAGAAAAATAAGAGATGGATGTTAAGATTTTCAGATAAAAAAGGAGTTTTGGTTGGTGTTGGTCTTCATCTATTTTGTAGTGGATACTCTTTAGCGTCCAATCCCCACCCCTGAAGAACCCGAGGCGTGGAGATCGAGCTCCACAACAACTCATGCATATACATTCACATACACATATCGTATACTTATACACAACAACAATTACATCCCAAGAGGTAAATAAATATTTTTAAATAAACCTTTATTTGAGAATCATTTAATAAAGTTTTCATATAAAATCGTCAAATAACACCAAACTCAGATCACCGCATGATACTGAACTTAGTGTTCAACTTGCCACTAGACCAAGTGAGTAAATTGACAAAAGAATATTAGAATCAAATATGTTTACAAAAGTTTTATACAAAATTAATGGAAATGAAATCGATGCCATGAGATGCATGCTCCAAGTGGGTATTCGAACCGAACTTCTAATGCCTGCTCGATCCACCTGAAAATATATTCATATCGAGAAAAAATAAATAAGAAAAATGGAGAAAGGAAAAGATTAGGCTATCGATGCCTAGTTAACACTCTCATACTAAAACAAACATATACAGATATGTTTCTTTCATTAGCAGAGTGGGTACACAAATGCATCCTAACGTCTCAAACATCATCACATAATCGACAAAGTCTGAAAGGAATCACAAAATAGAAATTAGAATGTAAGACAGGTCATTCGCGCCCTTGTAATCTTGACCATGCCGTTAGTTTCCTGACCAGGCTGCTGAAAGTGGTACCGGAACCTCTCTGGGGCCCTGGTCTAAGTGACTAGGCAGCCAAAATTGGAATCGAGACTTACTTAGCGCCCTGGTCCACGCCCTGTCCTTGTACCAGGCCGCCGACTAGACCGTGAAAAGTGGTACCAAAATGAATTGGCGATTTGATTCGCGCCCTGGCTCCCTTGCCATGCCATCGACTAAGACGCCCAGACTTGAGAAATAGAGCATAGACAACAAAGTCCACTTTTCCAACTTTTTAATTGTTTCACTTAGTTTCTTTATTCCGTTTAGTTACCGTCTAAAGTTTTTATGGTAAATTTCATCCACATTAAGCAATTATTTACCAAATATTATCATAAAGAAATAATTTCAAGTATACGAGTCACAAAATTTATCGTATTTTAGATTATTACCCATAAACTTAACTCTTATAGTGAAAACGGGACAAAAATGGGTCAAAACCCCGGTAAGGTTTGAAGATCAAACATACAGAGAGTCTTAAGACTAAAACATTAATCTAGAAAGGATCGGGGTGATGCCATCGCACCCAAAGAGGACTGTCGCCCTATTTATAAGTTACACTCCAAGCGAAATCACATTTTCATGTGTCGAAGCATATTTCTAGTTTCTCTATGGCATGCCAATATATTTAACTACTTTATGTTAAGGACAATGGCATTCCTTTTAGATGATTCAAAAGAAAATTTATCAAGTTTCCATTATTCCCAAAACTCAAGTAGTGTCATTTGTAATAGGAAGATAAATAGAGACTTAAAACCCAAAAAAGATGAATTCTAGTGAGAGAAAATTCTCTAACTTCTCTCTAAAAATTTGAAGATGAAAGCCGCCACCATCATGGAAGACCGCCGGCCACATTCGTCGTCAGACGTAACCACCTCGCCGCCACTACCACAGGAGGACTCAATCGCCGCTGCCACTTCACCCTACCACCCAATCGTCGGCCACCCAATCGTTGCCCAATCGCGAACTTTGGTGATCTTTCTTTTCTTTGGGAGAACCTCCTTGCCTTCACGGCCACAATGAATCCTAGTCTGTTATCCATGACTATTACGTCTCATTTTCCTCTCGGGACCACGCTATTGCGTGACACCTCTCTAGCTGCGTCGCCTACGGCTGCGCCGTCCACCAGTCGATTTCCACCGTTGGTATCCAACCCCTAAGGTATGTAATTCAAATCTACTTTTATGGATCGAAACTTGAACCACTTTCAGATGACTACAATTGTTGTTGCTCCTCCTCCGGAGAGAAGTGAGAGTTATATGACAGTCTGTATTTCCGATCAACTACATGCTGCGAGGTTAAAGATGTTTAAGACAACTCTGATTGGGAGAGTGATATTAAAATAGGGTGATAAACCTTGGAGGATGGAAGATTTGAAGACTAGAGTTCAAAAGATGTGGAATCCTCAGGGGGATTGGAAGATTTCGAGTTTAGGCAAAGGATACACACTTTCAAATTTGCATCAACTACAGAAAGAGATAGAATCAGAGCTACGTCGAATCTATCACTTCACCAAGTACGATTAGGTTATTACAATGGTCTCCTAAATTTAATACTGCTAAACATAGGTATACTTTTGCGCAAGTTTGGGTTAGATTTTATGACTAAGGAGAAGAATATTTTGAGCTTACAATTATTTGGAGTCTTTCTAGGTGTATTGGGACACCTTTGAAAATTGATCAAAGCTCATTAAATTGTATGCATGTTCAATATGCTAGGGTGCTAATTGAGATGGAAGTCTGTAGAGAGACGGAACGTTTTGTGTAGATTGAGCATGGGAATGGAATGATAGTTTTGTCTTCAGTTCAATATGAGAACCTCCTAATTGTGTTTGATCATTGTCATATTATTGGTCTTATAATGAAGGACCGCAGGAAATTGCATCATAAAGAGCACAAAGTTGTCCACAATGTGCAAGCTCAGTGTGTAACTCCATAACATAGTGTTCTAAAGCCTAAAGTGACCGTGGAATGGTAGCAGGTTACCAAGAAAAAACAGCTAAAAATACCTCTGTCCCAGTGGGACAATCAATGTCCAGACTTGTGTCTTCTTTGAAACCTCAAAAGGAGGTGGAAGCAGCTCCCAAAATTCAATTAAAAGGTAGCTTGGGTATGTTTGATATCACAGTTAATCCTTTTGATGAAATAAGAGTTTTGAATTCTACCAAAGTGCTTGAAAAGACTGTTGTGGAGAAAAGACTGTTGTGGAGTGCTGACAGATGTGGCCGAGGGGCCAAATATGTGTGTCAATGATATGCCTAAAGAGAATCTGGAGAAAACTCCCAAAAAGAAGCCTAGTTGGGCAAGTGATGATGAAGATGAGGTCTTAGTGGTAGAAGCAGGACCGAGGGATGATTTTTTTTTTGTCTCAAAAGCCACAATTTTAATCAAGGATAAGAGGAGATGATTTGGAAAATATGGATAAATTAATTGAAAATACCACCATCTCAGATTCAGATGATGCATCTACTGCACCCTCCTCTCCCCTTGCTAATGCTAAAATTAAAGAAGATTTGGCAAAGCCCACTCAAGAGGCAAGTGGTACCAAGGAGGTTAATCTCGTGACCCTTATGCAGAGCCTTCCCACTCGGGTAAGTCAACATCCTCCTATTACTGAGTCTTTGCTTGAGATTTTTTATAAGGTTATTAATAGGACTAGTGATAAGGCTAGCGATAAGGCTAGTGACAATGCTTGTGAGGGTGTTTGCACCCGGAACCAAACTAAGAAAAAGAAATAATAGTATAATATTGAAATATAAGAGATTTTTGGAAGTCCTCAAGTAGAAGTTATTGTAGCTATTTTATCTCTAAATTTAGTCCAAGTATTGTTTGCATTGCAGAGCCTATGATGAATTATGACTTGGATGCCAAAAGTTTTTGGGAGAGAAAATAGAGGGAAGGGTGTTAGCTAGAAGTGGCTCCAACCACTCCCTCATCATTTTCAAAATGTCCAATGCTAACCCTCAAATTATTGGTAGACCTTTTAGGTTTATCAATGCTTGGTATGGACACTCTGATTTTTCACAAGTTATTGACAGCAGCTGGAAGTAGCCCTTATAGGAATTAAATTCCATTATTAAATTCTAGAGAAAGTTGATGAGATGAAGCACACTTTGAAAATCTGGAACAAAACAAGCTTTGGGAATATTTTTGAGATAGTGGATAAAGCAAATGATGATCTTCTCAGAACCCAAAGCAAGCTAGAGAAGGATGGCTTTTTTGAAGAACTAAATGCTGAAGAGACTAGATGCTGTCAGAAGTTGGAAGAGGAATTGAATGTCAGAGCATAATTTCTGAGGTAGAAAACTAGAGTTTCATGGCTAACTTGAGGGGACAGAAACACCAAGTTTTACCACACTTACATTGCTTCTAGGACGATCAAAGCCCCCATTTCTATGCTAGATGTTGACGGGGAACAAACATCAGACCAGACCAAGATCAGAGCTCACATCACTACTTTTTATGAGGATCTCATAATGTGGACTTCTCTGATGTTTATAAGGTAATCCCAAATATTGTTAAAGAGATGCAAAATCACATGCTTACAGCTGTCCCAATGCCCTCAGATGTTAAGGAAGCAATGTTTGAAATTGCAGTAGATAGCGCCACCGATCTGGATGGTTATTCCGATAAATTCTTCAAAGAAGCTTGGACTATGGTTGGTGATGATTTATACACAGCTATTCCCCACTTTTTTGTCTAAGGTGAGCTCCCCTTGAACTTCAGTTCTAATTTTATGGGTCTCATTCCTAAGGTGGAGCAGGCAAATAAAGTGGAGCTGTTCAAACCTATAATGCTGAGTAACTTTATCTTCAAAGTGGTGATGAAGATTATGGCTACCAGACTGGGTAACATTGCAAGTCAGATTCTAGCACCCAACCAGTTTAGGTTTGTTCCAAGGCGTAACATTCATTATTGTATTGCTCTGACTTCAGAAGAAGTTTACAATATGAACAAGAAAGGAGTCGAGGGTGAAATAGCTCTAAAGGTTGTCATCAAAAGAGCATTTGATACGGTGGAATGATCTTTCTTATTGGAGTTTCTTCAGTGCTTTGGGTTCAGCAAGAAGTTCCTAAATTGGGTAAAACACTTACTTTCATCCTCTCACATTTCGATTTTGTTTGAGATGATTCTGCATAGTTTCTTTACTTGTTTGAAAGGGGTCAGACAGGGGGATCTGCTATCGCCTTTACTGTTTTGCTTTGCAAAGGAATACATCAGTAAATGCTTGTTGCGTATGGTAGACAAAGGTGAGTTGTGTCCTACCAAGAATTTGAATGAGACCTAACTTCCATCTGACCTTCTTTATACGGATGATTTGATGATTTTCTGCAAAGCTACTCAAACTAATGCAAAGAACATAGTCAAATTCCTAGATCACTATGGGGAAATGTCAGGGCAGAAAGTAAATTATGCTAAGTCTCATGTGTTCTTTGGCAATGGAGTTCAAAGAACATCCCTTGCATACGTCAAACATTCTCTCAAGATGACGGTAGGAAGCCTCTTTTGTGTTTATTTAGGAGTCCCCATCTTCTTGGTGGTTTCCAAAAGATCACACCTGCAGCAATTGTATGAAAAAGTGATGTCCAAGTTCAACACATGGACGAAGACATTATCCCAAGCAAGTAGAATCATGCTGGTTAAGTCCGTAATTTCTGGCTTGCTTAATCATTCCTTTGCAGTATATTGCTGGTCAGCTCTGATGCTTAAGTCGTTGGAGAAAAGCATCAGAAATTTTATTTGGATGAGGGTAACCACAGAGCACAAATTGGTGAAAGTAGCTTGGAATAAAGTTTGCACAACTAATAAAGATGGATGTTCGGGAGTTAAGACTCTCAAACCCACGAATAAAGCCTTGATGTCTAAACTTGTCTGGACTATCTAGAAAGGTAATACTCTCATACTTTCCCTTCTTAGAGGTAAATTGGTGAATAGTAATGGATTTGTTAGGACAGTTTGTTACAAATCATCAGTTTGGTCTTCGATTAGAGAAGTGTTCACCGATCTAATGGTAGAGACGATTTGGCTGGTGGGTGAATACAAGGTGGTTAAATTCTGGTCAATGAATTGGTTGGGGTACATTATTAGAGATCGGGTGGAGAATGATAGAATTAGAAATCATAATGCCTTAGTCTCCAATTTCTACTTGAATGACAGTTGGTGTTTTCCGGTTGGTTAGAAGATGATTATGCGGATATCTCTGAATACATCAGAAAAGTAAGGGTTATTCATGGGGAAAATGACAGGCTCATTTGGAAGGATAGGAAGCTGGATAAAGTAACGTGTAGAGCAGCTTATGATGGTTTCCCCTATCATTTTCCGAAAAAGAATTTGGGCAAGAAGATCTGGACTCCTTACATTTCTCCTAAGGAGTCTATGATAATGTCATGGCACTCTCCCAACTTAAGATCAACTTCGGAGAAAATGGGTCACGATGGTGTCATCATGTTCTTTTTGTCTCAGGCATTTAGAGACTATGAATCATATTATGATAGGATGTGATTTCAGCAGGAAAATTTAGGATTACTTTTTAGAGAAGCTGGACATTCATTTGAATTAAAATGTGGGCATTTTTAATGTAATTGGCATAATCATGCACTTGGAGTGTAGTCCAAGGGTGAAGGCTATTTTGAAGACCCTCTTGAAATCAGACAACGCGGAAATTTGGATAGCAAGAAACATGAAATACTTCGGCGACAAAACCATGCTTATCCATACTACCCTATCCAGAATTTGGTCAACTGTGCACAACCTCAAAATGTTCAAGTTCAGCATCATGCACAACACCCTCTTTGACCTTAAACCTTTTTCCTTTTCAAACTAAGCGGCTACTATCATTGTCCAAAGGTGGTTAAGGAAGTGTGGTGGAATGACCCTTCATCGGGTTGGACCAAGGTCAACATAGACAGGAGTGCGGGGGATAGAGATGGAAGACTGGTGGCAGGAGGGGTCTTCCGTAACTCACGTGATTTTTTTAAGTTTACTTTTGCAGGTACAGGAGGACTCGACGACACGTACGAAGCTGAAATTTTAGCCTTTATCTTGGCCATAGAATATACAGTTTAAAAGCAATGGACCAAGCTTTGGGTTGAATTCGACTCGACGCTAGTGGTTCATTTAGTCAAGACATGCTCGGACTGCATTCCATGGAATCTCTTGGCTCGGGAGTTCAACTGTCTTCATTACACGTAGCAGATGGACTTCGTCATCTCTCACATCTACAGAGAAGGAAATCAAGTAGCGGATGCACTCATGAAGCTTCAAGTGGAAAGCTTAGAGACTTGGACTACCTGCCCGAATTTTCTTTAGCCTTACAATTGCAATGACCTCCAAGGACGACCATACTTCTGATTCACATGATTCTGCCTTCAAAGACCTTCCTAGTAACAGCAAGAGAAATCAAATTCCAAGTTTTCCGACAGAAGTTAAAAAGTGGCACTCCAGGGCCTCACTCGCTGCCAACGTCCACTCTCAGCCAGCAGAAAACAGTTGACACCTAACAAAGTGGCGCTCCTGGACTCTGTCCCCCGCCAACTTTCGCTCCCAGCCAGAAAATGACTGTTAACAACCAACAATGCGACGCTCCTAGGCTTTGTTCGCCGCCAGCGTCGACTCCAACCAGTAAACAACTGTTGACAGCCAACAAAGTGGCGCTCCCAGACTCTGTTCGCTGCCAATGTCTGCTCCAAGCTAGTAGATGACAGTTACTAGCCAACAAAAGCGGGGCTCACGAGTTCCATTCGTCGACAACGTCCGCTCCCAACGGACCATCCAATGTTGTCGGTGGACGACCTTGACGTGGAGTTCAATTTCACAACTCTTTTACACTGACTTTGACTATTCACTTGGACTTTGTTTGTTTTTATTTTTTTAAATTTTTTTTAATTTTTTTTTATTATGGGTTTATGGTTAAGCTCTTTATTTCTTTAGGCCAATTACTTCAGGCCATTTTTACTTATAGGCCATCTGTTTAGGCTTCTTTTTCCACCAGACCACCTATTTAGGCCTTACTTTATTTTATTTTATTTTATTTTGTTATTGATCTATTTTTCCTTTTATCTTTTAATAAATAAAAGCTTGTTCTAGGGGTTTCTATCTAGTAAGAATTCCTAATGGACTTTGCCTATTTCATTAAGAAAAAAATAGTGTCATTTGCATCATTTAAATAACGACACCCAAAAATATCAATATTTTCCCGTAAGCCACAAGACAACCAAAATAATTTATTTTCAATATTCAAAACATATAAGATGCAATGGCTTCAACAAAACATTAGCATCAAATGGAAGTCGAATACTCCCGAATATCCTAACTTATCCAAAGAAATTACTAAAACACCCCTCAACTTACCATTTCCTTTATCAACACTATATCTATTCTTCCCTAAACCTCTATACTGACCTTTAAGTAATTTTTTTTGGAAAACAAAATTTGCTATACGTTTTTTAAAATATTGTTTTGATCAAAGGACTAAAATGTTCATCAATACTTTTTAAAATAGGGTTTTGATAAATAAATAAATTACTGTAAAGCTCTCCAAATGTCTTATACTCAATATTTGTTAATATAAATCAATATTTACATGTTTATAATTTTATATTGAACCACTGGTTAAACTACTACCGTCATTTACGATCATTATAACCATTTGCTAACTGTTACTATTCAAACAATTGATATCAATATAGTAGTCTTAGTGCTTGTTTGGTACGACTTTTTTAAATAGATCTTTTAGCAGTAGATCTTTTAATAATAGATCTTTTAGAAATAGAAATAGAGCTTCGAAGAATAAAAGTTTAGGTGTTTGGTTATCAATTAAAAAAGTACTTATCAATTTCAAAGTGTTTGAAAATATCACTTTTAAAAGTACTTTAAGACATTATAATTATTTAAAGGGCATTAGATATAAATATGCACTTATATGTTAATATTGGAATATATTTATTCATTGATTGTTATCATATAGGAATTCACAAAATTTGCTTTAAATTTAAAATTTGGTTTAAATTTAAAATGCAAATTGAGAGTTGAGTATTGAAATATGAAATAATATCTACATGTAAAAAATACATGTAGTTACAATATATTTTTTTTTTTCGATTTTTTTTTTTTTACATGAAACCAATTCAAATATGAATATTATATATTTTTAAACTCAATTAAAAAGAAAAAATTCAAGTTACAAATATAGTAATAATAATAGAAGATAAAGTTTTATAAAATCTTACAAATATGTTTTATATAAAAATTTCACAAATTTATATAAAAATTTTGATTATTGATTTAAAATTTTAAATTATCGTAATTTTATATATATCAAAATAATAGTATTTATATGTAAAGTGAGTAAAATAAAGTATAGTTTCATGAGTTATATATAATATGTTATAAGAGTATAAAAGATATTTTTGTATCTTTTTAAAAAAGCTCAAAAAGATCTACTTGAAGAAGCATCAAATTTGTGCTTCTCTCACTAGATGATTTTCAGCTTTTTTAAACCTTCAAAAGATCTACTGTAATTTCTGCCAAACAACCAAAAATAAAAGAATAAGTGCTTTTAGGTTTAAAAAAGCACTTTCAATCCGTAGACAAGCCCAACCAAACAGGCACCTAGTGTGAGTATTGTTCAGTTGGTGTTAATACCGATTTGTTTAACACTTAAAACCTGTTTTTATTGTGATGTTTTACTTATAAAATTAATAAAATTTTGGTGGCTTAGATGGGGAAAAATATATTTGAAGTATATTTCATTCTTGCTCACAACCGTGTTTTGATATGAATTAATGGATTTATTTGAAGTATGTTTCATTCCTCCTCACACTAACTATTTGTTTTTTTTTTTTTTTTTCCCTTCTCTGTTGATAGGATCCACTGGTTCCTTTCCATTTATTTGAGAATATTTCATGTTCACAATATATATATTTTTTTTCCCTTCCCTGTTGATAGGATCAACTAGTCTCTATATCACCTTAAAACAGTTGAATAGCTAATTCAACTTGAAGGTTACTATTGTAGCAGAGTTGTCAAATTAATAAATTCTTTTCCTGAACGAAGCACATATGTTAAGAGGAAATGAAGATAACTTGGGGTAGCTATTTTGATAAGAGGTGTCCAGACCAAGGTTGTCAAAATTGCTTTTTTACCTGAAATCGCTAGAGGCCACACAAAATCGTATCGTAAAATCGTAACGTAAAATCGTAAGATTTTACATATAGCTAAACTATAGTATATTATATATATATATATAATTTAAAATCATGTAATATTTTACTTAATTAAATCTACCTTAGTCACAATTCAAACACACTAATAAAAATAATTCAACATAAAATTCCGACTTAATAATCCATGATGTTTCAAATATAAAAACAACTAGACAATAAATAAGTTCACAAACTTAACATAAGCCAACAAAAAAAAATACTTGTCAAAGCAATCTAAAGAAAATCATTAGCACTTTTCTCCAAACTACAACCCTCTAAATCATCATCTTCATCATCTTCATCATCCAATTTTAGAAGCAGAACATGCTATTGATTTTGAGGAACAAAACAGAGCAAGCTACTTACAATTTATAAAGATGTTGGCGAGAGACGGGTTCAGAGTAGATGGTCATAGACTGAGTACCAAAGACACTACCAGCTGTGTAAATGTGTCTTCACTCTTCATCAGCCATACAACTGCAGGCTCTGGACGAGAGGAGAGCGGGATGCCGAGGAGAGGAGAACGTGACGCGGTGACAGTAGATCGTGACGCCGGCGAGAGAAAATCGTGACAATGGCGAGAGGAGAGGGAGAGGTGTGTGTCGATCGTGATCCTCTCACCGGCGAGAGAAAATCGTGACAGCGGCGAGAGGACGAGCGGCGAGAGGTGTGTGTGTCGGTCGTGATTTGGGGAGAGCATAGAAGACAGTGGCTATTGATTTTGGTGAAAAAACCCTACCTTGCCTTTTAAATGTCTATTCTCAGTCAACGCGTAAAATCGATTGCACGATTTCACCGATTTGAACGATTCCACCCCGATTTCGCTACGATTTCACCCACTTTCGATTTCATACACGATTCAACACGTTTTTGTCTGCTGGAAACGTAAACGCGTACGTTTTTACGTCTTAAAACGCGATTTTGACAACAGTGGTCCAGACAAAAGCCAAATTATGTCGGAGTTGAGAAACTTTCCCACCTCATCTTCAAATGTTAGATTCCAATTCAACTAACCGTAAGACTATGGGTATTATGAGCTTTTGTATAGGCCAATAACTGACCTTTTGAATTTTCTATCTATGTAGATATAACCTCTATTAACATAGTTTCTTCTACCTTTCATATATCATTTTATCCACCAAGCAATCAATCGACACAGTTGGGTATTGTAGATCAACATGGATAAAGTGCTTAAAAACCTCTTTCACACACTCACAAAAGATTACAACTCTTTCAATAGTTCCAGGTAAAACTGACCAAAGTGTAGACAACACATTATTTGATAGGAGGATTATTACCCAATTCAGTTCAGGTGCGAAGAGTAGTGGGCTTGTAGTCAACAACAATGACTTTCTCCACTTGCGGCAGGAAAACGTTTGCGAAGTCAACGTGAGCAGGATGAGCTACATACTCGGCCACACCTTCCGTGCTCTCAAAAGTAGATTCGAAGATGTGGGTGAATCCTTGGTGCATGTTCTCTGCACTCACATCTGTTCCCCTGTAGCAACAGAACAGATCAAAACTTATTAGATCTCCATAAAGAAACATATTGACAACATCTGCACAACATTGATCCCAAGCCACAAAGGAGATTGGGTAAAAACAAAACAATTGTATCTGATTATTGCCCAATCTCAACACAATTTCAACCAAAATCCTCAAAAGTTTCCTACTATTTCTGGGCATCTACTACCTCAAAAAGTGATCTTTTTGCACACAATAGATAACCATCAAGATTCAATCTATCAATTCAAAAGGAGACAATTCAGTGGGCACACGAATCTATCTATGAAGATTCGATTCAATCAATAACAAGTAGTGAGGAAGTGGGGGTACCATTGAAAAGATTTCATGGGCTCGATGAGATTGACGAGATTTGCATAGTCTCTGATGAGTTGATCCACCTGTTGAGGCGTTAAGTCTTCTTTGAACTTAGCTAACAGAATGTGCTTCACTACCCCTCGCGCTTCCTCCATCTCTGTCGCTTGCTTGTTCGGTCTATATTCTATTCTATCCCGTCTTTTTATTTATATATTTGTAGATGTGATAAAGATGAACCAGATGTAAGGTTAGGTGGAAAGGGACCACATTTATTCCACTTTATTTTGTATTATTATACATGAGATAACGATTTCAAAATAGACTATGAATATGGACTACAATTATATCGCTAGCGACAAATTGTATCAATATTTTATCGTAAATGTGAAGTTATTCGATTATCCTATAAAATTTCGGAAAAATAAAAATAGAAAAATAAAAGAAAGTTGTTCAATATTGAATTGAATGGATTAAAAAGTAAAAATAATATAAAATCTTGATTTCAAACAATTACTTTTGATGCTCAGATCTTGATGATAATGTTTGATCATATAAAATTAATAATAATTTGTGCAAGTAACAAAAGTCAGGAGATATTGAAAGAAAAACAAAGTGCCACTTGTGTGGTAAACGGTGGAATCTACCAATATCACAATACTCCTACTTGAATTTTACTATTTCTGAAAATTCGATGACTCGTTAAAATCTTATTAGAAAAGTTAAGCGGGATAAAAACTCAACGGAAAAAAAAAAGTACAGTTGGTGTATACAAAATTTACTAAAACTCTTCTTCCGTTAACATCACCTTTCTCCCGTTGACATCACCCTTCTCCCGTTGACATCACCCGTATACCTAATTTTCTATTCTAAGAAGTGTTTGCATTCCAATTCAGTAAACTAACTTCTTGAAAGTTGACGTTGATAAAGTCTTCATTAACAAATCTACCAAATTGTTTGAAGACTGGATTTTACATCAATTATGTGTTTCATTCTATCACCTTTTATATATCATCCTCGCACTTGGATGATACAAACAACATTATCTTAAGAAATTATTGTTGGCTCTATCATTGTTTGGGGAATACCACATGAAATCTGGATGTGACTTATATAATCTCAACTAGACACATTCTTGACCAGTTTCATATAATACCAATATTTTAGTGTAATTCGAAGATGTAGCAAATCAGAGTTTGTTTTATGAATCTCCACGGGATAGATGTACCATTATATGTAAAAATGTATCCGGTTTAAGAATGGGCCTTATGCAGATCTGAAAGATACCCTGTATTAACATATCTAATCAACCTAGAAGAATTATTTGATTTGAGTAAAATAATCCCAAAAATCAATAGTTTCCGTAGAGGTATCTAAGAATATATTTAATTCCGTTCCAGTTTCGATAAGTCGGAGCGAAATTATATCTAGCCAATAAGTTAACAGCAAAAGTTATATCTAGTCTCGTATATTGAGCTAGATATAGCAGGGCACCAGTATCACAAAGATATGGTGTTCCAGGATTCAAGATATTTTTATCGTCATCTTTTGGTCTGAATGGATCCTATTTTGGATCAAGGGAACGATCAACCATCGGGGGTACTTAATGGATGATATTTTTCCAAACTAAAAAGATTTCAAATTTTTTCAATATAAGCAATTTGATGGATTAGAACACCGTCATATTTATACTCCATTTTCAATCCAAGACAATATTTCGTTTTCCTCAGGTCTTTCATTTCAAATGTTCAGTAGTTTTCTAAATTTCATCTTGGATTTCGATTGAATTCATATCATTTATATAAACTACTATAATTACAAAATTGGATCCTGATTTTTGAATGAACATGCATGGGCATATACCAGTATTAATGTGCCCTTCTTTAATCAAATAATCACTCAAACGATCATACCATATTCATCCAGACTATTTAATCCATACAGTAACTTTTGTAACTTCACGGAATATAAACAACGATCTTTATTCATTTTAAGAAGTTTTAACCCTTCTAGAAGTTTCATGAAAATATCATTATCAAGGGAACCATACAAATATGAAGTAACCACATCCATTAACCTCATTTTCAGATTTTTTTCTTTGGCCGAACTATTAAAAAACCGCAAAGTAATTGTATCCATCACAGGTGAATATGTTTTATCAAAATCAGCTCCAAGCCTTTGTGTAAAACCATTAGAAACCAAATAGGCTTTATATCTAACAATCTCATTTTTTTCATTTCGTTTCCTGACGAATACTCATTTGTAACCAACTGGTTGAACACCTTTAGGTGTTTGGACTATGGGTCCAAAAGCACTTCGTTTGTATAATGAGTTTAATTTTGCATGGATTGCTTCTTTCCATTTTGGCCAATCATTTTGTTTCTTGTATTCATTGATGGATTGTGGTTTATATTCATTACTCATTATTTTTATTGCTACTGCATATGAAAACATGCCATTTAATATAACATCTTTATGGTTTTAGATTTCTTTTATGTAATTTATAAATATCTCCTCTTTCCTAGATTCAAGTATCTCTTCAGAAATGATTTCATAATTAGGATTTTCAACTTCCACAATTTTTAGATCTTAAGAAGCGGTATCTTTTAGAGGAATTTCTTTAACAATATTCTCATTTTTACTTTTCGTTTTCGTGATACATTATCTTTGGACGCAACGGGTCTACCACATTTTCTATGGATTTCAAATGCATCATTTACTAGCATTTGTCTAGATTTATCGATTAGAACTACCAGTCGAACGGGCATATTTTGAGCAGGGATATGAGATTTAGCCACTCGAGTTGTGTTAGTAAAATTATCAGGTAATCGGTTAACAACAATTTGTAAATGGATAATCCTTTGTACTTCACTTTCACATTGACTAGTACATGGATCCAGATATTACAACTTTTCATTTTTCCATATCAGTTCATTATTTGTTTTGATAGGAGCTTAATTTTTACCAAGTCTTGAGAATATCTGTTCATTAAAATTACAATTTGCAATATATATAGTAAACTGATCCCTACTCATGGGTTCAAGATATCTAATTATTGATAGTGAGTTGTAACCCACACAAATTTTTAAACGACATTAGAGTTCCATTTTAGTTTTTTGAGGAGGTGATATGGGAACATATACAACACAAAAAAATATATTTAAATGTGATATATCTGGTTTATGTCTAGTTACTAACTGTAATAGAGAGTATTCATGATATGCAGTGGATCTTAGGTGTATTAGTGTAGTTCCATGTAATATTGTATGTCCCTAGGTCAAAATTGTAATTGGATTCGTAACAACAAAGTACGAGCAATAATTTGGAGCTTTTTGATTAATGATTCTACCAACCTATTCTAGGTTTGAACGTGTGGAACTAGATGCTTAACATTAATTTCAATCAACATGCAATAATTATCAAATGCCCTTGATGTAAATTCATCAGTATTATCCAAACGAATAGATTTAATTTGATAATTTGCAATTGTGCTCTCAATTTAATTATCTGGGCATGCAAATTAGCAAATGCTGATATAAGTCTACTAGGTGTTGGGAAGTCCGACATTGACGCTGGAAATGATCACTACTCGCACACTTATAGCAAAAATTTTAAGGATCACTATTTTTATTCCCATAATTTTCATTTATATTCTTGGTATCATCTTTGTTCTGGGTTTCATCATCTCTATTCTAAACCAAGTTTCCACAATTATATGGATGATACCTATTTTCATATCTTCTTTGATTTTAGCCTCATCCACAGCCTTGATTATTATTATCACGATTACGACCACGTCCAAAACCATGACTTCAACCACGATCTGGGTTCTCACAACCACAAAATATATTAGCATTTATTTCCTGTGGTGCTAGAGTACCAGTGGGCCTTAGTTCATGATTCCTTATTAGCAGTTGGTCATATTATTCCAATATTGTCAATTTTGCAATCAAGTCACCAAAATTTTTGAAATCATGTTATCAAAACTCGATGATAGTAACACCTTATCAATATGGAAAGTGGACAAAGTTTTCTCAATTTTCTCTTTATCTATTTTTTTTTCTCCGGACACCTCTTTTACTACTGTTATTCGGTGGAGTTCAGAATTTATTTACTAATAGATTTGAAATCTTGAAACCTCAATTGCTTCCATTCATGTTAAGCTTTGGGAAAATCAATATCTTTTCTGTGTTTATATTTGTTTTTCAAAGCGTTCCACAATTTAAGTGGATCCTCCACATTCAAATACTCAGATTTCAAGCTTTCATTTATATAGTGTCTAATAGCCTCAATGACTTGAGATTTGTGCTTTTCAGAAGCATTATTTTGCTCTTTAATATTATCTAACAAATCTCTAACTTGTAAGTGGATTTTCAAATCCGTCACCCATGATAGGTAGTTAAATCCATAAAGTTCCAGAGCATGGAAATCCAATTTTTTTGGATCCGACATTTTTTTTTCTGATTTTCCATCACAACAATTTTTTCAATTAGCAATAACTCAAAACAACGTACTGGACACTTTCTGCTCCAGAAGATCCGTTAGAACAACGACTGGAGAGCAGACTCGTGCTGATAATATGTTGTAAAAATAAAAATTAAAAGATAGGAGGGAGAGCATATAAATATTGAATTGAATAGATTAAGAAGTAAAAGTAATATGGAATCTTGATTTCAATTATTATTGTTCTTGATGTTGGGATCTTGATAATGCTTGATTATATAAAACTAATGATAATTTCTGTGAGTACCAAAAGCCAAGAAATATTAAAAGAAAAACAAGTGTAAGTTTTGACTAGGGTTGTGTAGGGATGGCAATGGGGCGGGTTGGGGCGATTCTTAGCCAACCCCGAACCCGCCCGATAGTTTTGTAATTATTCTTAACCCGCACCAACCCGTCCCGCCGGGTTCTTTACATGTTTAAAAAATTCAACCCGCGGAGCAGATTAGAACCTGCGCCCCATTTCAACCCGCATTATAGTAAAAAAAGAAAATAATAATAAATAAAAATAATTCCAACTCAAACATTAAGTGAACTACAATAAACAACCTATATTATTTTTTTTTTTTGAAAAAATCCATTATACACACAATTATACGCTAAAGAAAAAATAAAACACAACTAGAATCAAAATAAAACAATAATGCAAAAAGTAAACAAAGACATATATAGCATACAACTTCCACTAAATCGGAGGCTAATTTTGAAAAAATTTTCATGTTCTGGGCTTGCCTGCTTCCTATAGGTGGATTAAAAAAATAACATTAACTCAATGGTTCATAAAGTAAGTATAAATAAATTAAAATTAGGGAAAAATATAAAAACTAAATCAATAAAACTATATATTTAAGTTAATGAGCCTTTAAAGTTTAGATTTTATAAAATGAGCATTCACATCCTTCACATATTATTAAAAGTCATTCACACGTGTGAAGGACCTCTGTGACAAACCTTTATTTTTATGTGATAAGGGGTAATAAAGTCATAAAAGCTCATTTTTTAGGCTCATTAACTTAATTAAAACTTTAAAAAAACTAAAAGTGAAACTATCCCTTAAAATTAATTAGCAATTTTTAAAGTGATAATACAAATAATAATAACACTAATCCTAAATTCCAATGGTAATAGTGAAAAGTATAATGTAAAATAATGGATAAATATAAATAAAATAATTTTTAAAATAAAATAAAAATGCAAAATGATTGAATTATAATTCATCAAAAGATCTATGAACCAAACAACCAATTAATTCACTAAAGCAAAGTAGTAAAAAACAAAGGTAATAATAACTACACAAAGCACAATAACAATACAAAGCACGATAACAATACAAATCATATATAATGACAAATCATATATAATGACAAATCATATAATGACAAAAAGAAAAAGTAAAACAATATATATATATATATATATATATATTAATGAAAAAAAAGAATACATTATATACAATTAATTAACTACTGCCAAAAACAATTAAAAACATTATACTAAACCTGATTGAAATATCAAATCTAACAAATCATTTAATGAAAAATCTGATAAAAAGAAAAGTAATATATATCTATATATATATATATATATGAAGAAAAAAAATACACAAGTTATCTATATACAATTAATTAGTTACGGTAAAAAATAATTAAAAACACTATATTTGAATATCAAACCTGTCAAATCAACCAAAACAAAGTAAAATAATATATATATATATATATATATATATATTATTAATCAAGGAAAAAGAATACACAATTTGAACACTATGTACAATTAATTAGCTACTACCAAAAACAATTAAAAATATTATATTAAAATTGAGTTGAATATCAAACCTGCAAAGTTCATATCTCTTCTGCACCATCTTCTTCAAATTCATCATTAATTGTGAGAGTTTGAGTATCTACAAATTGAAATAATACAATATTTCATTAATGTACAATATAAAATGCAATTGAGTTATTAAAAATTGAAAAGAAGAAAATAATATTACCATTTTCAGCTGCCGATAACCAACTTTGTGAGCACATCAAAGCTTCTTTTGTATCTACTCTTAACTTTCTACGGTGAGTACTGATTAGGCGACCCCCAGAACTAAAAGCAGACTTTGAAGCAACAGTCGATACTGGAATAACAAATATATCTCTAGCAATTTGTTGAAGAGTTGGATATTTCACACCATTTACTTTCCACCAAAGTAAAATATCAAAATTAGGAGATCGTGGTAAAACATCTTCCTCTAAATGAATATCAAACTCTATCAAATTCCTTGTCCTCTTTCTTGACTTAACAAATAATTCAAATTCAGCTTCTATTGTATCCGAAGTTGCATTGGTTTCTTGAGTCATAGAATCACATGCACTTGAACTTGAAAAGTTACTCCAATTTTGATACTAAAAAATCAAGTCATAGATGGCTTGCTTAATTTTTCAACATACATATAATAGGTAGTTGGATAAAACTTTATGAAGTTAAATTCAAACAAATCTAACTTGTACCCAGGATCCAAAATAGTAACATTACCTATGATAACATGAGTTGATTCCCAGTATTTATCAAACTTCAAATTGCATTGAAATTGCCATATCTCTAATCATCAAATTTAAATCTTTGCCCAGAAATTTAATGCCAACTTAATTTCACAAATCTTAGCAAAGAAAATATTTGCAGTCAGATATTGGGTCCCAGAAAATAATTGAGTTACTTCATAAAATAACTTCAATTTGGCACAAATTATTTCAGCTCTATTTCATTCCTCATCACTAGGGAGACTTTTGTACTGAGGTTCATTTTGTCTCAATTGAGGAAAAACAGCCCTATACAATCGAGCAATATCTAACATAAAAAAAGTGGAGTTCTACCTAGTTGGCAATCAATAACCATTTTTTTCTTTTTTTAAAAGGAATCTCTGTTTTAGTGCACCAACTAACAAAGATTTCTTGTCTCTTAGGTGTTGCACTTCAATATAACACACTATTTCGAATCTTTTCAATTGCATCCTTAACAATATCTAAACCATCTTTGACAATCAAATTTAAAATGTGTGCACAACAACGCATATGCAACCATTGACCCCCAAAAGTAATAATTTAGAATCTAAGCAACCCAATAAATTATCCATCATCGCATCATTTGTAAAACAATTATCTAAAGTAATGGTAGATAATATTCTATCAATATTCCAATCTAATAAAATTTTCATTAATGACTCACTAAGAACATCACTTATATGAGGACTAGGAACATAGGCAAAGTTGAAAATTAAATAAATTATAAAATTAAAAATGAGGCATATTAGGGATGGTCATAGGTCGGGTTTGGGCGGATTTAGCCGAGCCCAAACCCAAACCCATTAAATTTTTAAAACCCAAATCCAACCCAAACCCATTACAGGTTTGATGGGTTCGGGTGCGGGTTTTGACCCATGGATTTGGGTGGACCCATGGATCACCCACTTATCTAAAATACAAAAAAAAAAAATTATAATTTTAGATTAAACATATCATTCATAGTCCACAAAATCCAATATAAAATATCACATATAGATTAAAAATCCAAACATTTAAAATATGAAATTTAAATAGTTGGAACTTTCAAAATAAGAAATAAAAAAAGTGCTAGTTTAGTATGTAATTCATAGTTCAAACTCAAAACAAACACTAAAATATATAAATTATAAAATAAAATTATTTATCATATTTAGTATTTATCGGGTTCGGGTTTGGGCGGATTATATTTTTGCATCCAAACTCAAATCCAAATCCATGACGGGTGCTATTTTTTCACCCAAATCCGACCCACGAACCCACGACCCAAATCCATTACGGGTTCGCGGGTTGGGCACCCACGGGTTCGTGGGTTCATAGATCAAATGACCATCCCCAGGCATATTTATGAACAAAAGTAAAATTAGAAAAATTTAAGAAATTTTACCTTAAGATGCAACTTTGCAATCTCCATGAATTGTCTATGTAGTGCGCTGTGACAACCATATATCCTCTTTTTTTGATTGGAAGTCCACATGTCCGATGTAATTGCCACACGACCATCAACTTTTTCGAGCACCTTTATTAGGCTAGATTTTTGTTCATCATAAATTGTCAATATATCCTTCTTAATAGTATTGCGGTTAGGAACTTTAAAATTCAAACGCAAACTAGTAATCACTCTTCTAAAGCCAACATGATCCACACAACTTAGTGGATATTCATGCAAAATTATCATATTTACTATTTCTCTTCTTGTTCTTTCCGGATCAAACTCAGCATCTTTTACGCTTTTCACATGTTTTGCGATGCTTGACTCAATAGTTGATTGCTTTGACTTTGCCATTTTCACTCTCTTACAATACTTCTCTACATGATTCTTTAACACGCTGGTGCCATTTATTGGATTTGCTAAGACCTTCATACCACAATATTTGCATTTTGTCCTTATATCATTACCTTGTTTAAGTCTCTCAAAATAGTTCCAATACGTGCTCTTGACATTATCCTTGTTATCTCTTTTTTTTTACTCCTATTTTATCTCCATCTACATTTGGTGTGGAAGATATTGGTGTGATGGAATCTATCGGTGTAGTAGTTTCGGGTGTAATAGATTCTGCCGGTGTATTATTTTACCCATTGACACTTTAAGGGGATATTGTAACTCCATAGTATTACCATCCATTTTTCTGTAAATCAAAATAAAAATAATCATGTAAAAGTGATATATATATATATATATATATATATATTAGGGGGAAATCCAAAAACCTAAACAAGTTTATCTAAATACCCAAAAAAAAAAAACAACAAAAGTTTGAAAAATACCTAAAAATAAAACTATTAATATTATTTGAAAATTGATTATTTTCCACTTTCGTTAGTTTTTCCGTTAATGTAAAACAGTTGACAAGTTTTACCTTGGGATTGACTTATTTAACTTTGGGTATATTTGTAACTTCATCATTAAAGGTTAATATTTGTATTTGTATTTGTTAATTTTCTCATTAATTTCCACTTCCATTAATTTTTTCGTAATGTAAAACCTATTAACATTTGTATTTGTATTTATTTTTATTTTTTTCACATTTAATGCATTTATATTTTCTAAATAGATAACTTCTGCAGATTTGTTTAACTTCTATTGATTTATTTAGATTATTTAATTACATGTAAGATATATTTATATATAACTTCAATAGGATAAAGATAAATATGACCCTTCAACAAGGTCACTCAATTTTGAAAATAAGGTAAAAATATAAATACAAGTTAAATTGATATTTATAAAATTTTTCAAAATTAACACCCTTTTCTAAAAAAAAATAATTTTTTTCAAAATAAATTGAATACATAAAAATAAAGGGTTCAATTGATATATTATACAATTTAAAAATAAATAACATTAATTTTTCATTTATTGCAAAGGGTATAAGTGCCATTTTCTCATTCATTAAAGACACTAACGACTATAGATACACTATAGATACAGATTCCGTGAGAGTTGACAGGAAGTGGAATTTTGGGTATTTTTCAAATTTATGTGATTTTTTGGGTATTTAGGCAAACATGTATAGGTTTTTTGAATTTCTCGCTATATATTAATATAAATATATTCACACTTTCTTTAAATTTTATTATATTTTTCACAGTTTGTTATAACTATACAGTTATATGAAAAAAGATCAATATAGAAAACACGGCTTTATTAAATAAAGATTAACATGACAAATAAATAATAATTTGGACTATCAATAATTATAAAATATGAGCACATAATGTAAAATAGAAACATTACAAATTATATAAAACTTATCAGGTTATATGAAATAAACTAATAATCAATCATGTGACTGTCTTATTTCACCTGATAACAAAGTGTATAGTTACTAATATTCCTAACTTAGTTATAATTTAATGGATTATGTGTTTAATCATGTAATTTTTACTATAAACACCAATACACTACTCACAAACATCCCATTGAAATTGCACTTACAAACAAAAATAATATGAAATAAATTTAGTCAAAAATATTTTTGTTTACAATAAAAAAATTGTGTAAAACAAATCTACACATATGACAAGATATACACTATTTCACTCATACATATTATCATTTTAAAATAATATAGAAAATAAATGTAAAATATGTAATTTATGTGATCACGAACTCCAACACCATAAGAAACCCAATCAGATAAAGAGTGCTTCTCTCAAACAATCAATTGATCGAACAAATTGATGAGCTTTATGAAGAAGAATGTTACCCGATATGCACGCCGAGCACTTTCTTCGCCGAACCCACGAGCAAATCGCGGAACCCACTACACAAATTGGATGAAATATATGAACAAACTCAAATATATGAATAGAGAAAATTCGAAGAAGATAAGATAAGAGAAAGAGAAGTGGTACCTGGTAAACCCTAATCGCAAAGAGAAAATATCGATGTAGAGTGTGAATACATAGTAAATGAGATTTTGGATTTTTTAAAAAAATTAAATGTAGGTTTGTTATTATATACTAAATTAATAAAATATATTAATATTATATAATTAATATATATACCGGAGCAGAGCGGGACGGATTCTAATAGAACCCGAATCCGCCCCGCCCCGGTACTAGGTTTTACTTTGAATGATCCACCCTTGTGTGGGGCGGGTTTAAATCCGACCCCACCGGGTCGGGTCGGGTCGGAAACCCGCGGGGTGGATTGTAATTGTCATTCCTAGGATTGTGCATGGTTCCTTCTAAAATCACTCTAGAACCGGAAACCAGTAATGGAACTGAAAAAAGAACCAGCTATTTAGAACCATATCGAAATCGGTATCAAAAATTATATTTTTCAGTACCGATTCCAGATCCTTGATTGGAACCGGACCAGAATCGGAATTGGTACCGGAACCGGTAAAGGAACCGTTTCTTCTAAAAAAAAATAGTTGTTTTAGGCAAATTTCTTTCTAAATATATATATATATATATATGTTCTTTTCTCTCACAATTTCTTTTTTACTTTTAAATTATATATCGCATTGTAGCTTTTATATAAGTAATTCAAAAAAATATGATATTTTTTATTTTTTTTAAAATTTTTGCACCATCGAATTGTTTCAACACGCATATGTGTGTATATATATATATATATTGCTATTTCAAATATATTTAGAAATTAAAAATGATCTTGAAGTTTTGAAGAATCTTGTTCTAAGAGTTGAAGTAGAGTGCTAGATGTGCTCACTTGAACAATCTACCTAGTATATTAATTTAATTTTTAATTAATTTTTTATATTACAGCTAAATTATGTTAAATTACTAGGTGCATGTTAACTAATTAATACTTTTTTTTAAAAAATTGAAATGTAGAGTATGGAGGGCTATGCGGTTTAGACTCAAGTCTGCAGAATATTTGAAACTTTTTTCTATTATTATTATTTAAAATTATGTATAATTTATTTGTATGGTTATAGAGCTTTTAAACTTATTTTCTTTGTCTAGACATCAAATTTAAGTTTATTACTGAAGCTTTTGGAGTTTTTTGGTATGCAATTTAAGAACTAAATTAACAAATTGATTATGGTAATTGAGAACATTAGTAATGTTCTCATATGTATAGGTTTGTTTAATTATATTGGTTTTGAAATGATTATTTTGTAAATATAAATTTGACAAACGATGATTTCAAAGGATTTTTTTTTTTTTTTAAATAATTGGATTAATTGTGAAAAGTTTGATTATTTTCACTGAACCGGTACCAAAATCGTATCTGAATAACCTATACAATTGGAACCAATAACGGAACCGAACCGAAACCATAGTTAAACCAATACTTATTTTAAATATTAAGGGTACATATACTAGTTTCTCACACGTGTCTTTTATAACCTATTGATATAGGAGGAATAATCATGACATAATTACAAAACCTCCCCATGAAGCATAATGTAATTTCCATGCACATATAACACATATGTGTTTCTTGTCAAGTAAATGGTGGAACACCAATATCATAGTGCTACTTACAAATCGCTTTGATTATCTAAAGTTTTTTTAAGGGGAAAATTTTAGGAGGCCTTTTGAGTTTTTGAATGATAGAGTAGTATTAATTTTGTAAAATACATCAGTTAAGGGTATGAATGTTTCACAATTTAGAGGGTCCATTAAAAATAAAAGTAAACAAATGAAATGTATATATTGTTACTAGATTATTTTATATTTAACATATATTAAATTTTTTATTATTAATGGTTGTTATTTTTTAAATTTAATTAATATTAAATATTTACAAATAAATAAAATAACAATTAAAATCTATTTCTTTTTATTATTTTAAGAGTTGGTATCTTATTTTTAAGTTTAATTAATTTTTAATTATGTATTATTTTAAAGCACCAACCTATTCACGGTAGATATAGTACTTTATTATTAAAGTAAAGTCATGATGGTAACATATTAAAATAAAAACTTATGAATCGAATGATCTGGCTCCAAACATTCTTATTTTGCCACTTCGTGATGGCAAAAAGGGATTGCCACTCCACTCTGTAAGTAGTATAGTTCAAGCTCAAATTCTTCTCTACCCAACCAACCACATCATCATAAAAGAAAAAATTCGGCAATTACAATTCATGTAGGAGAGGAGTCCAAACAGAATTTGCAAAATAACAATCCCGCAATAAATGAGGAATACTTTCAGATTGAAAATCACAGAAGGAGCACCTTGATTCTGCTGCTATGTGCCTTCAAAAACGCTCATCGTTTGTCAATAACCGGCTGTGAGCAGTTAACCATAAGAAAGTTCTCACTGGTTGTTGTGGACGTCCCGACACCCAGAACAGAAGATACAATAATGATTTGGTCTTCTTTTTAGTTTCTGTGAACATAAAAAAAAACGCACAGTCAGAGGTCTCAAAGTAAAGGTCCCTCAGTTTTGTTTTGTAGGGTACTGGAGATTCTTCTTGTAAAGAAAATTCTGCAGAGTTTCCCCTCTTTCAATTCCGAATTCCCTTACTCTTTTCAAGTTTATCTATTTATAGGATTTTTCTAAGAAGTGTTTTATTTTCTCTTAACTTTTTTATTTTTCTCCTGATTCCTTTCGTCTTTATCTTCTATTTTTAATTCAAATTTCTATTTATTTTTTATGGTCATACTTATCTGATTTTACGGTATATTTACTTATTTGTCATTTCGCTTTGTGTTTCTAATGCTCACAGCCATATTGGCTAGCGTTCTATCGCTCTTCCTTTCGCTCGATGCTTTTACGATCGGGGGTTCTTTGGACTGTCGCTCACTAAGCTTGATGTTTACGACCTCCTTTGTATATTATTGGGCTTTAATTCCCTGCGTTCGGGTTGAAAGTCGTCCATTGGGCCACCAGTCTCTCTCTCCGCCCGTATCCAATTTCCTGAGCTTTGCTTACCTTCGTTCGTAATTCGTTGGGCTTTTCTTATATTCGGTCGCGATCCTTCACCTGGGCTTTTCTACTTGCGAGCGCAAGCTTTCATTAATTCATTCTTTCTTTCTAAGCCCTCTCAGTCCACTTCTTTCGGTCGCATTTTAGCTAGACCCTTACAATAATCCCATAACGGGATATCGAAAACCGCAATCGAACATTTTCACGTAAAAGGTTTGCCAACCAGGGACATCCCAATCGGCCCGTTCATCCCCCTCAGGAGATCTAGTCTCCACAAAATGCATGATCCTGTGTTTGTTGAAGTGATTATCCATGTCTTCCATGGTGACGGTCGAAGCAGGATTGGCGTGCGAAGGTAACAAATTCAAAGGACGAGGCTCTATATCAGGAATATGGGTAAACAACTTAGCTATGTGCGCATCTGCTACCCCACCTTCGGTCGAAGGATCGCGATTTTCAACCCTTCGACCACTAGACTCTGGTTCATCCGGACCTAAGTCTGGGAGATCTTCGACGTCGTCGAGTGAAAATGTTCCGCCCGAAGCCTCTGGATCTTTACTCTGAGACATCTGAACACGGTGGAAACGTTAAACGATCGAAATACTGACAAACGCAAGAGCAAGTGATAGTTCAAAAGCAATACGAGGCTCTCCAAAATAGCCTTTTTTGGATCAAGAAACCCCATCCTAAAAGGCTGCTAAAACCCTCATCAGGGAATTGATTCCAACACACGAATCCCGAAGGAAGCACAGAGTTACCCTAAAATTAATTTTCTACGCTAATCACCATGAAAGAAGATGAACCATTAAACCAAGCACTAACAACCCAACAACATCGAAATAACGAGACGAAGTGGACAGAGCATGCTCAAAAACAAATTAATACAAATTCACAAAGAAAAATGGATAAACCCAGATTACAGATTCCAGATAATAGCAAGGGCAAAACCAGATAAGAGAGGAAGAAAGACAAGATCAGGTAACGAATTATGAAAAAGGTGGAAGAAGAGATAAAGGGATTACCTTGAAGAGAAACCCACAGTTGATTCAGAGACTGATAGCAACAGAGAAAATGCAGTCACGAAGAAGCTCAAGATTTAAGACTTCTGAATTTAGAGAAGTGGAATGGGTAAACGATTTAAAAACCAAAAATATAAACCCCAAACAGTGCTTTAATGACAAGTGTCAAGTCTAATGACAGTCCAATGACAGCCCAATGAGAATACCACACGCCTGGATCCACTCAAGCCCATAAATGATGAGTTTAAAATATAATACTCAGAGTGAAAGTGCGTAAAAATACAATACATTGCCACGACACCCATGGCAATGGGGGATTATTGTAAGGGTCTAGCTAAAATGCGACCGAATATAAGAAAAGCCCAACGAATTACGAACGAAGGTAAGCAAAGCTTAGAAAATTGGATACGGGCGGAGAGAGAGACTAGTGGCCAAATGGACGACTTTCAACCCGAACGCAGGGAATTAAAGCCCAATAATATACAAAGGAGGTCGGAAACATCAAGCTTAGTGAGCGACAGTCCAAAGAACCCCTGATCCTAAAAGCATCGAGCGAAAGGAAGAGCGATCGAACGCTAGCCAATATGGCTGTAAGCATTAGAAACACAGAGCGAAATGGCAAATAAGTAAATATACTGTAAAATCAGATAAGTATGACCATAAAAGATAAATAGAAATTTGAATTAAAAAGATAAGATAAAGATGAAATGAATCAGGATAAAGATGATAATTGGGAGAAAAATAAAGAAGTTAAGAGAAAATAAAACACTTTTTAGAAAAACCCTATAAATAGATAAACTTGAAAAGAGTAAGGGGATTCAGAATAGAGAGAGGGGAAACTCTGCAGAATTCTCTTTACAAAAGGAATCTCCAGTGCCCTACAAAACAAAACTGAGGGGCCTTTACTTTGCGACCTCTGACTATGCGTTTTTTGACGTTTACAGTTTTGTGGAACTCGGAGATTTTTTTTTTTTAGAGAAACATACCTAGAGTCTTGTTCCCGGAAAAGAGAGTTTTTATCATTTTGTTTGTTTATTTAGAGGATTTTTCCAGAAGTCTCATGTTTCTTTTATACTGCTTCTTTATTTTGTTGTTATCTTCATTTTATTCGTCTTTATTCGTTATTTGAATTTGAATCTTTATTTATCTCTTTATTTATTAATTTTAATTTTAATTTATCTGATTTTATTATTGTTTTAGAATTCACTTTCGTCAGACTTCTAACATTTAGTATTTGCGACCGCTTTTGCGGGATTGTTACTATAAGCTTCGGCGACTGAAGGTTTGGTCGAAGGTCTCTCTTAATTCACTATTCCCTGGTTAACTTATTTACGGTCCTACACACGCTCGGTCGCAACCCTCTGTTGGGCTACCGTTACATTCGATCGTAACCCCTCGTTGGGCTGCCTTCATATTCGACCATAGCCCTTTATTGGGTTATCTTCATGCTCGATCGCCGCCCTTTATCGCGCTGCCTTTGCGTTCTATCGCAACCTTCGCATTTGGTTCTCTTCATGTCTTTAATCTCTTTTGCTTTCATGTTTGACCAAGCTAGTTTATGAATATTCGATTGTATTTTAACAAGACCATAACAGTGATCCCCCATTGTCATGAGTGACGTGGACGATCGCGACAATGCTCATGTTGTTATGCATGGCCTTTTCAAATGGTACATCAGATTTTATTCATTCTAAACTACAACCTCAGGATGTACTTGAGCTTTTGGCTGTTAAACACGTTTTGGGCTCTTAATGGGCTTTGCACTTATTAACACATCCAACCTTCTGAACATGAATATAAGATCTTCAACTTCTTCTTTTTTTTCCATTTCTTCTCAAATCCAGAGACACAAACCATTGTTTGTTACTCAGGTATTTTCTTCACGCCATTAGTACCATAACTGGAAGCTTTTCTTGCGTCGCCTCTGTTCATTTTCTTCAAAAAGTGAGTCTCTAATCCCCATTGTAGTGTTGCTTCAATTTGTCTACCTATTTTCTTTTTTGAATTTCTGCCTCAAGTCACTTATCTGGTTCTTTCTTAGTTTGGGGGTTTGAACTATTATTCTCAAGTATTTATGCATTTAACTTTTCTGCTTGCCTGGTTTGATTTTGTTTGTTATCATCATTTTAACCCATTGGTTTTTTCTCTATCATGGCGATTAATGTGAAAGGGTAGTCTTTAAGGTTTGCCTTTACATCTCCCTCGGGATTTGTGTGATGGAATCGACTCCCTGTTTAGGGTTTCTGCAGTTTTTTGAGATGGGATTTATGATCCAAAAAGGAACTCTTTGAAGAACTCGTATTGCTTTTAGACTATCATTTATCCTTGTTATTTGTAGAGCAAAGATCCAAAAGCCTCGGACGGAACTTTTTTCGCTCGATGATGTCGAATGTCTCCCTAATTTAGGTGCTGATGAACCAGATTCCAGCGGTAAAACAGTTAATAACACTAAAACTTCGGTCAAAGGGGAGGCGTCAGATGTGCGTACATCCAAATTCTTCACCCATATTCCTGACATAGTGTAACGTCCTTGGCCGGGCCCCAGCCCGCTACCGTGTACACCCGGATAAACCCGAATCGTACACCAATCAATACCGATACAATCGTTACACAATCGGATATCGTGGATTCCACCCACTTTCTTTCGCCTTCACCAGCACTCGAACTCACAACCTCAGGGATATATGGATTATGAAAGCATGCTGATTACAAATTGAGCTATTGGCTCGATTGGTAATCAGCATGCTTTCATAATCCATATATCCCTAAGGTTGTGAGTTCGAGTGCTGGTGGAGGCGAAAGAAAGTGGGTGGGATCCACGATATCCGATTGTGTAACGATTGTATCGGTATTGATTGGTGAACGATTTGGGTTTATCCGGGTGTATACGGTAACCAATTGGGCCCCGGCCCAGGACGTTACACATAGAACCTAGTCCTTTGAACTTGTTACCCTCGCATGCCAACCCCGCCTCGATCATTTCCGTAGAAGAACTGGATACTCACTTCATGAAGCACAAGATAACGAACTTTATAGAAATTAGATCACCCGAGGGGGACGAGTGGGCTGATTGGGACATACATGGTTGGCAGACTTTCTACGTGAAAATGTTTGAGTGTGGCTTCTGGTTCCCTATTATGGGGCTTTTGTAAGCTTTCTGTAAGCATTATTCGATTAATCCTAAACAATTGAGTCCAGGCTTTATTCCTACTATTGTTAGTGTAGACAGACTGAAGGAATTATATAGGCTCCAATTTTCAATCGAGGACTTTAATGAACTGTACCTCCTCAAGAGGAGTTTGGCTGAAAAACGGTCGCTTTATTTTAAATTTTAAACCCGGGCGTCCTCCTCTGATTGTGGGTTCTAAGTCAAATGAGGGAAAATGGAAGAATAAATACTATTTCACCCGAGGTTTTTTATGTCTTAAAAGATGTCTCATGTATCATTTTTCATGTAATATAACTAGTAGTTGTGATAGTCTTAGTATTACTTTCAGATGTTTATACTATGAATCGTTCATCTTCGATCGTGTTCTTATAACTTTACACTTCCGCTTTTGTAGATAAATATGGGGCTGACAAATGCCTTCCCGGACCCTTAAGTAGGGGGCGATGCGAAGTTAATTTGAGGATTCCCAGAGAAGCTCGCCTCTAAGCTCCACTCATTGCAGGCTTGAAGTACTGTCGCTTGTGGACTTTCACTAGATCCAGTGAGTATCGATTTACACAACCGATTTGCTTTAGTGTATGTTTCCAAATTTTGGGTCTTGCCTTCGTAAAATTTTAATCCATATCCCCGATCGTAGAGTTTTTTCATTTTCTAATTGATTCCAAAGACCATTTCAAAGCAGCACGATTGGCTTTACGTAAAGCACAAGAAGAAAGGGAAAGAAAAGAAGCGCTTGAAAAAAAAGAAAAGTTGTAATCAAGAGACAAATTCCCAAGTTGCGGATGAATCGGGGGAAGAGAAGGAGTCTACTTCGACCAAAGTCCCAACGGACAGTGAGACTCCTGGGGAACTAAATATAGAGGCCGAGGATCTTTCCAAATGCCCTAAGAAGAAACAAAGAGTGGATGCTGACGTTCCATTAGTGTCTTCCGAAAGGATCGTGCGCCCCAAATCCCAAGCTCAGCGAGCTTGAGAAAACAAAAGCGTCTCAATCGCTCTTCCTGCCAAAGCTTCAGTGCGATCGAAACAGAGTGTTCCTTATTTCATCTCTGCTGCCAGTAAGTTGTATCTACCCGAAGACACTAAAGAATTGGATAAGTTGAAATCAGTTGAACTGTATGAGGAGGCCATTGTCAATTGCTTTAGGGTATGACTATTCACTTGTTTATACATCTTTATGCCCTCAAGTTTTCTTTATTTAGCATGTTATTTTCGATTGTGGCACAAGGTTTGGAGCTTGTGGTAGGAATGAGAAGAAGCTCATTTTCCCAGAGAAAGCAACTCAAAGAGCTTCGAAGCGATCATAACAAGCTTCTGGTTGAGAAAGTACAAAGTGATCGCTAGGTGACAAAATTTAAAGAGCAATTGGAGGTGGAAAGTGCTAAGGCTAAGAAGATGCAAGAGCAGGTGGACTCTTTGCAATCTACAATCGCGAGGCACGAAAGTGAGACCGAACCTTTGAGATCGCATGTGCTAGAGTTGGAAAAGAAAGAATAGACCTTGACTCTGGACCTTGCCAATGAGCGAAGCAAGGTCATCCTGCTCAAAGGAGATGTTGCGGAGGCTAAAGTCACAACTCAAGTTGAGATGTCGAAAAAGGTTTTGGCTGGCAAGCTTACAAAGGATGTTGCTCAATTTGAACTCGATCTCTTGAGTTCATTCATTCAAAAAGGAGGCCCCTCTCATCAAGCTTAATTTTGTACTAAAACGTGGTCCTCACTTGGAACTTTATGACTTGTAATTTTGCATAAACGCTTTGTGCTTTGCTGACCTTATGCTAGTTTGTGCGCTATGTAATGAATACTTGCAGTTAGCTATTGACCGAAGTTAATGATTTTCCAAGCCAATTTATTTTTCGGTAGCCCCAATCCCCTTTACAAGAGGGGCGCCTTTGAGGCACGCGTCTTGTAATAGAGTTGTTAGCACATTTGTTCTGCAAAGCGATCGCATATCACCCCTTATTTATATCTTATCTGTCAAGATAAATAAATTTTTACTAGAATTCTAATTTGTGATTTTAACTTTCGATTATATGATGCTTAATGACACGTTATCGTACGTTCTTTCTCATGCCACTACCATGGGCCTTACGTGGGCTTTTCGGTCGTGTAGCAATTCACGATAGCTTTTTGTATGGTACCACTGCCCTAGGCCTTACGTGGATTTTCTGACCGCACTATGATAATGGTGTCTATACCATGCCACTTCCATGGGCCTTACGTGGCCTTTTCGATCGCACTGTGATAACAGTGTTTATACCATGCCACTATCATGGGCATTACGTGGACTTTTCGATTAGGGTTTATTAAGATAGGAACCGACTATTCTTTAAATGAATGAAGAAACATTTATTCATGAAAAATTGGGCCTCGTTAAAAACCCTGATGGGGAAAAGAGTGCCCTTTTACATTGTTAATAGCAATTGGAAAACAAAAAATATTTCAAAAATAGTACCTTTTTAGGTGCAGAATATTCCAACTGTGCTCCACTTCTTATCCTTCTACTGTTGTCAATTTGTGTGCCCCTTTCCCAGATGCTCTTTGAACTTGATAGGGACCTTCCCAGTTTTCCCCCAGCTTTCCAGGCCCATACTCCCTTATGTTTTGAGAAACCTTTCGTAGAACCCAGTCGCCTGGCTGAAATGCACGCGCCCGTACCCTTCTGTTATAGTACTTGGCTATGGACTCTTAGTACCGCCGTGCCCTAAATGTTGCTTTCTCTCTTGTCTCGTCAAGTGTATCTATTTCAAATGCATGTATATAGTTGTTCTCCTCTTCTGAAACCATGTTGAGCATGGTACCTTCAATTTGATCCGCTGGTAGCACAACCTCAGCCCCGTAGACCATGACAACTGGAGATTGTAGCGTAGGCATGTGTGGGGTAGTACGAAAGGCCCAAAGAACCTCTGGTAGTATCTCCGACCACCACCCCTTTGCCGCTTTTAGCCGCTTCTTGATATTATCTAGAATGGCTATATTCGATGCTTCTATCTGACCATTGGCCTGCGGATACCTGGGAGTCGAAAAGGTGAGTCTTATACCGTGTGATGAACAAAAATCACTTATTGCCTCTGAAGCAAACTGCATGCCATTATCCATATGTATTTCTCTGGGCACACCGAATCTGCATATAACGTGTTTCTAAAGAAATTTTTGCACTTCCAGCTCTCTCACCCTCTCATAAGCTTCCCATTCGACCCACTTTGTGAAATAATCAGTAACTAGAAGTATGAATCTCTTCCTTCCATACACTGAGGTTGGAAAAGGACCGATGATGTCCATTCCCCATTTATCGAACGGCCACGGCGCCAAAATACTGCTCAAAGTCGTGGGAAGAATGTTTAATGCTCTAGCAAACCTCTGGCATTTATCGCACTTGTGAACCAGCTTTGCAGCATCTAGTTTCATACTCGGCCAATAGTATCTCGCCCTATAGCACCTGAAAGCTAAACTTTGACCCCCTGAATGATTTCCTGCATTGCCCTCATGAAGATCTTAGAGGACTTTGATACTTTCTTCCGGCCTGAGGCATCTCATGTTAGGTCCTTTGATGGAGCGCTTGAACAACTTCCCCTCAATTAGACATAATCGAGCAGCTTGTACTTTTAATTTCCTAGCTTCATTCTTACCTTCCGGTAGCTCATCAAACAACAAATAATGGATAGTCGAAACCCTCCGATCCATGATTTTGACATTCTGTATAACTGCAATTCATCCAAGATTGATTGTTGGAGAATGATGTATACGACGGGCCCTTCCAACTCATCGTGCTTGACCAGGGCCCCTAGATTTGCCATTGCGTCCGCCTGCGCATTCTCTTCTCTAGGAACTTGTTCGAGTTGTACTTTGGCAAATTTCTCCATGAGATGTTTCACCAGCACTAGGTATTTTGCCATTTTCCCCCCGTGCTTGGTATCCCCATTCACTTGGTTGACTACTAACTAAGAATCACATTTTTACTCTCAGGTTTCGCGCTCCACTGAGGTATGCCAACTTCAACCCAGCGATCAAAGCCTTATACTCGGCTTTGTTATTGGTGGTTGCAAATTTGCATCTCACAGCTTGCTGGATGGGAGGGAGCCCTGGAGGTTTGAGATAGACTCCTAGACCACTCCCCTTAGCCTGACAAGCTCTGTCTACTTCCAACAGCCACTCCTCTTCCATTTCAGTCTCACAAAAGAAAGTTTCAGTCAAATTCTCTGGCTCTTCGAACTCCACTAGAAAATCTGCTAACTCTTGAGACTTCACCGCTAAATTTGCTAACTCTTGAGACTTCATTGCTATTTTTTCTTCGAACGAAATATAAAATTCACTCAACTTGATGACCCACTTCATGCGTCGCCCGGATTTATCCGGCGAGTGTATGATGCTCTTCAAGGACAACGAGGTTATCACCTTGATCGGGTGTCCCTGAAAGTAAGCTCGCAATTTTCTTGCTGCGTAGAGTAGACTCAAAACCGCCTTTTCGGCCTGTATGTACTGCGTCTTTGTGGCATTCAATATCTTGCTAACAAAATACACTAGATGTTGCTTCTTCTCCAGTTCTTTTACTAGCACTACACTCACTGCATGGTCGGATGAGGAGATGTACAAGGATAGAGGATCTCATTGCTCTGGCTTGGCTAACAATGATGGCTTAATTAGAAAATCCTTACTCCCCTGCAATGCTGCCCTACACTCTTCCGTCCACTGAAACTCTTTACTCTTTTTGAGAGTATTGAAGAACGGCTAAAACTTTTCTGACGCTCTAGGAATAAACTTGGTAAGGGCTGCTAATCTTCCAGTTAGTTTCTGGACCTCCTTTTTATTTCTAGGGTCCATTATATTTAAAACTGATCGAAGTTGGTCAAGATTGGCCTCGATTCCCCTTTTCATAATCAAATACCCCAAGAATTTGCTGGCTCTCACCCCGAAGCTGTATTTTGTAGGGTTCAACTTCATGTTGTACTTCCTTAATATTTCAAAGGCATCACTCAAATGTTAGATATGTTGTTCGGCTGTTCTTGACTTCACCAACATGTCATCAATATAGACTTCCATAGTGTCCCCCAACTTATCCGAGAACATTCTATTCATCAACCTTTGGTACGTTAAACCTGTATTCTTCAATGCGAAAGGCATGACTTTATAGCAGTAAATTCCCCTCTCTGTGATGAAGGACATTTTCTCCTGGTCAATTGGGTTCATGAAAATTTGATTGTAACCAGAATATGCATCCATAAAGCTCAAAAGTTCATACTCGGCCGTCGAATCAACCATCATGTCTATGTGTGGTAGCGGGAAAGGGACTTTTGGACACGCCTTGTTCAAATCTATAAAATCTATGCATATTCTCCACTTTCCATTCTTCTTCCAAACTACCACAACGTTGGCCAACTATTATGGGTAATGAACCTTACTGACACTCACATTTGCAAGCAACTTTTCTACCTTTTCGTTTATGAATTTATTTCTTTCGAGAGAAAATCTCCTTCTTTTCTATTTCACCAGCGTTGCTTCTGCATCAACATTGAGTGTGTGCATAATTACCACCTCGCTAATTCCAGTCATATCTGAGTGTGACCAAGCAAAACATTCCATATTTTGTCACAGAAAAGTTACCAGCTCTCTCTTTAACTCGTTATCAAGAGAAGATCCCATAAACACCCTTTTTTCGGGCTGGCTTTCATCCAGCACTACTTCATCCGTTTGGTCTGCGGTCGGTCCCGCTTGTTCCTCGGACCCTTCTTGCTGTAATTGCTATAACTCTTCTTTTTTCAATTTCAAGACATTGAAGTAGCATTCTCGAGATTGTTTTTGTTCTCCGATAATGATCCCCACCCCGTTCTCTGTAGGGAATTTTAGGTCTTGATGGTAAGTCGAAGGTACGGCCTCCATATCGTGAAGCCAAGGCCTCCCTAGTATGGCGTTGTACACTGAACACAAATTAATTATCATGAAAGTGGTGTGTAAATTTACCCATTCGGCATACACCATTAGCTCTATTTCCTCCAATGTGTTCTTCAATTCTCCACTAAATCCAATTGACGAGATTGTCTTTGTATCCTCGACTCGTCTAATTGCATCGCTTTCAGTGTGGATGAAAACAATAAATTAGCTGAGCTTCCATTATCAACTAGGACCCTTCTAACATTCAAGTTGGCTATCATGATTTGTATCACTAAAGCATCGTGGTGAGGCTTTACTACGTGCCGAGTGTCGTCTTCTGAGAAAATAATTTCTCCTCCTATTTTGCTTTCCCTTCGAACGTTGTTCACATGCATCACTTCCCTTACCTTTCTCTTGGCCCATGAGCGCGTGTTTCCGCTTAACTCCGACCCTCTTGCGATCATATTAATAATATGGGTGGAAGTCTGAGGAGACTTCTGCTGACCTGAGCTAGCTCCTCCTTCTTTCTCATTTGCCCTACCCAGAATTTCTTTACACTTTTCACTCATGAACTCTCTCAATCTTCCCGTCTTCAAAAGATGGACAATTTCTTTTCTTAACGCATAATATCGTTCCGTGTTGTGTCCATGATCCCGGTGAAATTCACAATACTTACCCATGTCTTTTGGTCCATCTGCCTTACGCCGCTCTAGCCAACGCACGCTTTCTCCCATCCCTTTCATCACTGTTACTATTTCTTTTGCTGGGAGACTTAAAGGGTAAGGGATGAATTCCTTCGGTCACGTATCCCTCGGTCGAAAGGTGCGATCAGAATCTCTAGGAAGGCGCGGTGGGTTGCGCCTCCTATTATGTACCAGAGAGCAATCTCTATAACGCCCAACCCCCTCCCATGGTGGAGCCGCAGAAAGATGGTCGGAGCGCCACATTAACCCAATGCATTCAATACAATTCAATATAATAACATTTGCAATAAATAGAACCAAGATTTCAAAGTACTTCAATGTTTATAAAATTCGATAAATTTGTACTTAACAATAATGAATAGTTTCAATAACATCATAAAATGAAATCCAAAGTCCAGCAAAAGAAATAAAAATGTTTTACATTGAAAATTCCAAATGGTTCAATAAAGATAATAAAAAGTGAATAAAACAGAATAAATGAGCTGCTATGATGACCAATACGGATGCAAACGACCTGTACTAACTCGATAACCTGTTAGTTTTCAAATAAAAGAGATAAAAAAGGAAAATAGGAAAACATCAAGCTATCGATGCCTAGTTAACAATTCCATACTCAAACAACCACAAGCATATGCGTCTTATTTAGCATACAATCATGATGTTTGCACACAAATGCCCATTAAACAATACAATCATTAAATTCATTCAATGCATTACACTTTAATCGATACATTAATTAATTTCAATCAAAACATCATTCAATTAATGCTTAAGAACATTCAATATATCACACACAATGCACTTAGATCAATACACCAATTTATACCATTTAATGCATCACACCTTTAATGTTCATTTAATACATCACACTTTAATGTTCATTTATTACATCACACATTTAAAGTTCATGTAATATATCACACATTTAATGTAAAACAACATTTGATATTTAGTGAGAATGAGACACGGTGGTTTCACACGGTCAGACCGTGTAAGGTTATGGAAATTTGTGCCCGTGTGAGTGATTTTACACGATCCGTGTAATTTAACACGGGCAGACCGTGTAACATGCTGGTGGAGGTTTTCTTGGGCAAGAACAAACATGGACCGTGTGGCGTAACACGACCAATCCATGTAAGTAGCTGTCAAATCACCAGTAATTGTCTCCAGATGGATTTTTCGAACACGGTCCATGTAAGAGCACACAGGCAAACCGTGTTCGAGGCTATTTCATACGACTTAGTTAATTAATCCACTTGGTTTTCCCTGCCCATCCATTGATGACTAGAGTCTTTATGTTTCCTAGTCTATAACATTTCCTCATGTCATTAATGCACCAAACAAACATGCTTCTTAACATTTAAGGCCAATAAATGTTCAATATTAAATATAGTAACATTGAAATAAATAAACAAAACATGTTATTCAAACTTCCACACACCAATTCTCATTAATCAATATACTAAAATATAGCGATATAACATTTACAGATTTTGACTGCTTCTAATCTAGACGCTATATCGAAACGGGAAACAATAAGGCCGAAACCTGACAATAGGTCTGAAGACCCAAATCCGTAGTGCCGTTTAATCCCCCTCAGGACGGTCATTTACCAATGGATTCCACCAATAGATCCGAAGACCAATAATATCAATAGCCCGCAGGCGGTGGTGCCGTCACCCCCAATAGAAGTCGTCACTCGGTTTCCAATAGTGGCTAGCTAAACCACAAATTACCTACATTTCAATAGACCGAGATCTCTAATTTTTCTCTATTGGCATGCCACTCCATCTCTAAACCAATATAAGAATAAGGGCAATCAATTATTAAGTAATTAAGCACTATTTCCTTTATCCTTATTATTTATCAATTCAATAACCTATTATAGGTAATAAAACCATACTAACAATCATTTGACCGTATCATTATATTAATTAATAATAACCACACTACCATGTTATGGTTCTAATGCTCACCATTAAATCCTTATATATAATAAAAATTCACAAACATAATAACACTAGTAGAAAACAGGCCTTTGGGAACGGTGACAAAACCGTTCCCATTACATATTAACAGTTCTCATAAAATATGGGAACGGTTCTGAGATTATGTGGAACGCATACACAACCGTTCCATATACAGCCGTTTCCTTAAGTTTAGAGAATGGTTTTTGCTGATATAGGTAACAATTAGTTGAAAATGTTCTTAATGGTGTATACTTTTGAGAACGGTTTTAAATTAACCCTTAAGGAACTATTTTTGGGATTTTTTAATAACGGTTAAGATTGACCCATTTGAGAACAATTTTCAGGGGTTTATAAGAACGGTTTATGTTTACATTAAGGAATAGTTTCAATAGATTTAAGAACGGTTGATAGATTTTATTGGGAACGGTTTTCATGGAAGTTTTAGAACGGTTTAAAATAGCCATTTTAAGAACGGTTTTTTAGGGTTTTAGAGCATGGTTTTTGCTTACATTTTTGAATGGTTATTCTCAATTGTAGTTCGATTAATAGGTTTATTTGGAAACAGTTGCATGGATTTTTATAGAACGGTTTTTTGTTGAAAAAAGGGAACAATATTGTAACCATTCCAAATTTAGTTGCACATCTCTATTTTAGTCCTGCCTAAAATGGCACAAATATTTCCTGCTTGATAGAAATCTGTAATATTTGAGTCAAATCTATGAATAAAATATACTAATCATATTTATAAATGATCATAATTTAACAATATTCGCTACACATAAAATAGAAAAAGTTACAGAAAGTTGTAATATCACACAAACAAGAGTGTCATTTTTAGCTACAAAAAACTACAAAAGTATTTGCTAAATAAAATTAGTCATATAACAAGAGAATGAACATCATCATTTAATCACTTATGCAACACCATTTCCATCTCCATCCTGATCATTCTCGAATGCATCATCATTTTCCTACAAGTGATAAATATGTCAACAACCAACCATAACTTCCGTTGTAGAAAAATGAAGTTCATTCTAAAAACAACTATACTTTAACAGCCTATGAAATTCAAATTCAAAATGCTAATTTTCAAATAGTATACCTGACCACCTCTTGGAATGACTTCAGCAACAGAGGAATGGTGAATGCTGTTTGCACTCCGTGGAGTCAACGGATGCATCAACTCATCCAGGCATTGCAAATTAAGACTAGGATTCTGTTATACTAACAGTTCCTTCATTTGGAGTTGCCATTGTCTTTGTCGCTCCTCCATCCTCCTCTGTATCTCTTATGCTTTTCTCTGTTGCTCCTCAAGTTATTTTTGTTTCTCCTCCATTGCTTGTTGTTTCTCCCTAAATGCAGCCACCTCTACTGCATGCTTCGCTTCTAAAGCATGTATTTTGTCATTTTTCTTCTTTAGTGATGGTGTCAACATCCTTCCCCCACATCGAATTCTACCGGGATGTTCCTTCCCCAACACCTCTGCAACTGCCTCGTCATCTGTTTTTCCCTCGGCAGTGCAGGATTTAAGCTTTTTTTATAAGTAAAAATAAGATTCAATGAATTATTTGCAAACTACTATCTTTAGGATTTTTTTTATTTTTTATTTTGGCAAATTAGAAAATAATAGTCATTCAATAGAGAAACTTACAATGATGTCCTGCGTGACAGTAGAATTTTCACTACCATCCACTGTCCTAGTTTCGATAAACATCTCCATCATTTCCAACCTAGGCATGTGAATAAATACATGTTATTAAATAAAAGTCATTAATGGCACCTAGATCACATAACCTACGCATTTATTCCAATTTCTCATCACCTTTCATGTCATCATTTTCAACCAAACACAAACCCATGCACACATTTATAAGCATTAAAATCAAGTACACAATTATCTAGGTATTTATTTAAATTTTACAATACTAAGTGCATCACCAATAGCAGGGACAGTTTGCGTCCCAATTTACTGTTACTGATAAAAATATAAACTTTTAAAATCTTTAGAGATAAAATTTAATAAATTAAAAAATTATTAAAAATATACAAAGGTACACTTTGCAAAGAAAGAGAATGATCTGTTAAGATTTTATTGGTTGACAGCAAAAAGTCCCCGTCCCAATTCAGAGGCATGGGACAACAAAAATAGAGAGAAAAAGATGGAAATAAAATAATTTTTTATAATCGTGTCAGAGTTGGGACTTCAACTGGCACCCTATTGTGGATGCTCTAAGTTCAATCTCAATTTCATCCAATATGGTTATATCTAATTAATCGGTTTAATGCACAAACAATTAAACACACAACATATAATATATAGAGCTTAAAATGGAATTGCTAACCTGTCCTCTATCATTAGCTAAGCGACGTCGGTTGGATTTTCACCGTCACCCAAGTCCCCTAAACAATACAATTCATACAAGTATTTGATCAAACACTTGGTCTACACCAAAAATCAAACAATACAAACCCAATTTCCAGCCCTTAATTAACTCACCAATTGGAAACTATAGAGTCATTAATTTTATCAATCTAGAGATAATCTTTTCAATACCATTAATTCAAATCAAATCCTAGGGTTTACTACTCTATCAATTTTAAAGAACACTTTAATGGAAAAATTAAATCTCAAGAATTAATTCATAATTATAAATCATGATAGCATTAGAAGAATCAATTTGTAAAACGTGAAGTTTAAAACTAGGGTTTTAGAGAGACTTACCAATCTCGTAAGAAAGAAGACTTGAGAGAAAAACCAAATTTTATGTGTTTTGGTGTTTTTTAGAGAAACAAAACAAATGATGGAATTCAAGTGACTTGGGGGTTTTTCAAATGGGCTTCTTTAAAAAACATGGGTTATGAGCCTTTTTATAAAACAATTATGAAACACTTTTAAAATCAACTTAACGATTTCTAAAATATTTTCCGTTCATATAAAACTTTTTCATTTTAAATTCCTAAATTCTTAAAATTATTGTAAAGACGATCAATTTGATATATTTGACTCTTTACTTCCGATTGATTTTTTAAATTACTATTTTACCCTTTAACCCGAATTTTTGACCGAAAAGTCACAATTAACCAAAAAACACGGAAAATTGATAGGCCTTAATTATGGACGTTACAATCTCGTTTTGATTTCCTTTTCCTGGTCGCATGCTTTTCTTCTCCTTTTGAATCTCTCTTTCTTCGTTTTTTCAAATCATCCTCATAAGCAATCCATCCCTCCACTTCATCGGAAAGATCAAAGAAGGTTTTTGGTTTCTTCCTAGTTAACTCGATGTGAATGCGTGTATCCTTGATCATGCCCTTGATGAAAGCGGATACAACTCGGCAGTTCGGTACTGATGCCTTAGTATCATTGAATCGTTTCAGGTATTTCCTTAGGGTTTCGTTCTTTCTTTGATACATCTCGTAAAGATCTTCCTCCTCTACTTCCGGCTTCTTATTATGAGATAAGTGTGACACGAATTTGATCATTAATTATACAAAGGAATCAATGTTATTGAGTGGCAAGGAGGAAAACTACCTTCTAGCCGATCCTATTAAAGTAAAGCTAAAAGCTCTGGACACAACAGCTTCATATGTTTCCTCTGGGATGTTACATGTCACCATCCTATTCTTGTACTCAGTTATGTGATGCTCAGGATCCGTACTACATCATACTGTTTGCTTTAGGGCATTGTGAATTTCTTTGGCATCTGAGTGGACAAAATCCTTTGTGTAAACGGATTGTCAACATACCTTGTGGTAACTTCTCTGAGCATCATTGTTTTTGTAGTAGTGTCATTCAATGACCTGGTCAATTCTGCCCACTTCTCTTCCAACCATGTGTCCCTTAGCTTATACCCTCTGTTTGTTATCCTAGGAGTATCTTCTTCACTTTCTGTATAGTTCTTATAGTTAGGGTCCTCATCTTCATCATCTTCAGTATCAAAGGACTGAACCCTGCCCTTTATGGGCCTATTTCTAGGGTCGGCTGTTGATTTTTGTCCATTCTAACTAACTTTCTTTTAAAGCTCATTATTCTCCGCGGTAAGCTGCCCTAAAGCTTTCTTTTGCACTTTCACTTCGGCCATTAGTGCTGTAATCTGTTCTTCATTGGTTGGTGTTGTATTTTCTCGGGGTATCCATTTTACCTACTGCAAATATTCTCGTCGAGGTTTCAACGAAATCCCCTAGAGCCCCATGGTGGGCGCCAAACTGTGCGTCCCGAAACCCACAGTCAGAAAATACAATGATTTGGTCTTTTATTTAGTTTTGTGGAAACCAGGAGATTTCCTTCTAGAGAAACTTATGCAAGAGTCTTGTTCCCGAAAAAGAGAGTTTTTTCTCATTGTGTTTGTTTATTTATAGGATTTTTCCAGAAGTCTCCTGTTTCTTTTCTACTACTTCTTTATTTTGTTGTTATCTTCATTTTATTCGTCTTTATCCCTGGTTTGAATTTGAATCTTTATTTATCTCTTTATTAATTAATTTTAATTCGAATTTATCCGATTTTACTATTTTTTTTAGAATTCACTTCCGTCGGGCTTCTAACGTTTAGTATCTGCGACTGCTTTTGCTGGACTGTTACCATGGGCTTAGGCGACCGAAAGTCCCTCTTAATTTGCTATTCCATGGTTAACTTATTTACGGTCCTACAGGCGCTCGGTCACAACCCTCTATTGGGCTACCGTTACATTCGATCGTAGTCCCTCATTGGGCTGCCTTTATATTCGACCGTGGCTCTTTATTGGGTTGTCTTCATGCTCGATCGCCGCCCTTTATTGGACTGCCTTTGTGTTCGATCGCAACCTTCGAATTTGATTCTCTTCATGTCTTTAATCTCTTTTACTTTCATGTTTAATCAAGCTAGTCTATGAATATTCGATTGTATTTTAACAAGAACACTACATTTGTGGTCCTCTCCATTTCCAAATCAGCCGCCATTGCCATTAGCATCATAATTTGGCAAGGCTGGATAAGCTAACTTAACACTGAATTTTCCATTTGCAGTGAACTTTAGATAAATCTCATCATTAATATCAGCTTCACTAGAATCACAGATGGCGGGTAATATGGCATCAAATCCCACCGCCAATAACCATCACCGGCAATAAAGTATAGCGAAGTGGCCATCATATTAAATCGTCAACGTTGCATATTGCAATAATGGACCAAGATCACTATGCCAAGAGTAGAGCCAAAATTTAATTGAACTCTCATTTCCCATAGCCCAGCCAATCTCTTGTGTTGGAAATAACTTAAATATTTTTATATGTTTAAAAATTTTTACTAGTAAAAATTAGGATTTTATTGAATCATTTCAGTGATTTTAGAAGTCCTGAGTTGATTATAATTATTTAAAAATAATTATTGTAAGAGTCTTTTTATTTATGAAACACTCTTTTATATTTATTTTATAGTTTATTTAAAATTCCAACGCCTCGTAGAAGAATAGGCCAAACTCGAACCATCTTAAGTCATAGTCAAGAAGAGTTAGAAAGCTGTAGCTAATCGGGTGCAAATAAATCCTCCACTTTATACTTTGATAAACAGCACCTGCACCCATAACTTATCACGTTGAGCGAGTGTAAACCAGACCAATTTCATGAGAAATGTATCATTGGAGAGACAAAGGTGTTTAAGTCCAAGACCATCCTGCTTCAATGGCCACGAACAAGAGGAATACCTCTCTTATGCAAAGTACAACCTCAAATAAAAGAACAGCAGACTTTTTCAATTTCCATGCGAACAAATTTTGGGCAGAGTTACTTTGAAAAGCATATTCATCCTCATTCCAAATTTTTTTATGTAAAGTAATAAAATTTGGGATAAATAAAAAATATATTTCAGATTTCACAACCAATTCCAAATATATACTATGTCCAGTTGGGAATCCAAGTTCCTTAGATAAAATCCCAACCCAATGCTCCAAACATATATCAAGTCTAGTTGGGATTATAATTAAATTTAAAGGTCCTTCACTAAAACTACAAGTTCTAATCGAATGGACAATTTCCTGAGCCAATATAACATTATCTTATCAGTGATATTTCGAGCAGGCACAAAGCTTGTCTGTTTGCCACCAACCAATTTATCCGTGATAGGCTTCAGCCTATTAGTATTCACTTTAGTGATTATTTTGAAAAAAATATTGCATATACTAATAGGCTGGGACTCAGAAATCACAGAAGGAGCTTTCACCTTCGGTATCAGGGTTATAAGTATTTCACTAATGGAGGCAATATCAAAAGAACCTTCAAAAGCCTCAGCCACCATCCGATACACTTTAATGTACACAACCTGCCAATTGTTCTAGATAAAGAAGGAATTAAAACCATCCTTGCCCAGGGCCTTAAGAGCACCCATTTGAAAAACATCTCTGACATCATCTGTAATTGGAAATGAAAAATTATTCAATTCCCTTACTAAGTCCCGTATGTTTTCTCACTTAAGACTTTAAGTGCTAGTTACGTCTATTTGTTTTTCTATATTAATATAATTTAAAATAAGTTATCTCTTTATACATCAACCATTTTACTCTTAAAATACATTTATTATATTTATAAAAGTTTTATATACTAATTTTTTTTTTTATATTTATACTTTTTTTAAATGTAAAAAATTTTAATGCAATTAAGATATCTATCTACTTGTTTTTAATATTTTACTTAATTTAAAATAAGTTATTTTTTTTAATTGCACTATTTTATCCTTAGAATATCTCTTATTCTTTTTTTGATAATTTTTTATTATAATTTATTAAGATAGTTTGAGTGATTTATTTTTCATTTAAAAATAAACTTAAAATAAGTAATTATGTTTTTAATTTATAATTTTATCCTTTTTATCAATTTTTTTAAAAGAAAAATGTATTATAGATTAATAAATTTATTTATTATTTTTAATACATAAATAGATATTATTATAATCCATATAATTTTTTATTTTTTGTTATTATTTTTTATCCTTTTGAACTTAAATAAAATAAATATAAATAACAAAAATAATTATCAAATATAATTTGTTATTTTATTAATTAAAATAAATAATTTATGATATTCTAATTAATATATATATATATATATGTAAAAGATAAAAATATGTTCAAAACAATTCACATTTATTATTTACATTAAATTTATAGTCACATACACGTAGAAATTGTAATAATGGAGGAACATTTAATTATACTCAAAATTATTATTTTTATCAAAATTCAAAATATTTATTACACAATTATATATACATACATAGAAATTATCAATAGCATTTAATTATATTTTTTTTATTGAAAACCACATCGTATATATTCAGATGTTCACATATAAACAAAGACAGGGGTATCAAGGACATACATGTAAAAAGATGTCATTCGCATTTTGTATTCAGATGTAAGTTAAAAAAAATTGTCTTAATCATTCAGATAGAAATCGCTGAATTTCAAATTTTTTTTACAAAAAACAAATCGTTTTCAATCACTTAATTTCACACTTCAGACACATTCAATCTAAAGTCAAGAAAAACAAACAGACCTAACAAATATGGAAAATAATTATGAAAATCTAGTGAATGTTTGACCCTACATGTAACGTCCTTGGCCGGGGCCCAGCCCACTACTGTGTACACCCGGATAAACCCGAATCGTACACTGTGCACACCCGGTTAAACCCGAATCGTACACCAATCAATACCGATACAATCGTTACACAATCGGATATCGTGGATCCCACCTACTTTCTTTCGCCTCCACCAGCACTCGAACTCACAACCTCAGGGATATATCGGATTGTGTAACGATTATATCGGTATTGATTGGTGTACGATTCGGGTTTATCCGGGTGTACACAATAGCGGGCTGGGCCCCGGCCCAGGACGTTACACTACATGTTACATTAGATGTTTGACAGGGCCCCGGCCCAGGACGTTACACTACATGTTACATTAGATGTTTAACATTACATGTTACATCAAATGTTTGACATTACATGTTACGTTAGATGTTGAGTTAACTGTTGAAGTAGCGATTATTAGTGTTAAATTAAATGTTAAAGTAGTGATAGGTAGGAGTTTTTGATAATAATAATTAGATGATGAGTTAGCTGTTGAAGTAGGGATTAGCAGTTAAATTAAATGTTAAAATAGTGATTTGGCAGGAGTTTTTGATAATAATAATTAGATGGTGAGTTAGCTGTTGAAGTAGGGATTAGCTGTTAAATTAAATGTTAGTTAAATTAAATGTTAAAGTAGTGATTTCACAGAAGTGTTTGATAATAATAATAAGGCAAAAATAAGTGAGAGCTCCCTCAAGTTGTACTGTTTTCCTAGGTAAGTACTTAAACTATACAGATTCCCACCTGAATACCTCAATTTGTAAAAAATGCTAACACTAGGTACTTGAAGCAGAATTGACATTTGTCGTGGATTAATAGCAATTGAAGACGCGTGAATGACTATATTTTGGGTCCAGATCAGTAAAATAATTCATTCAACCTTGAATAAATCGAATTAGAAGTTTAGGGTTTGTGAATTGAACATTCATACATACATTTCTACTTTGAAACGTAGTCGAAACAAGCATCATAAACAATGCCACCATGTCAGAGGAAGCTTTTAAAGCCAAACGTGGTCTTGTTGCTGTTGTCCTCTTTCTCTTCCCCCTCTGTTTCGTTGACGATTGAGACCATTGCTTCCTCCGCTTGTTTCTCAGATATTTGCTTGCTTCAATTTGTGTAAAGTTTTAATTGAACCAAAAACATAAACCCAGATGAGTGATTTATGAAGGTGGGTGGGTTGACAATTGTATGTATGATATTGACAGCAGATAAGTATTGCTTACTTGTTGGACTAATCAAATTTTGGAGAAATGAGATTATATTCAACCACCATTAAATAAAATTGAAAGTTTCCGAGACCCAACGAAATCACCTCTCGTTTTAACTCTTTATTTATACAACAAGACACCAAAACACAAAATCACCATATACGCTCCACCAATCAACTATGAAATCACATTCAAGCATCTAGTGTTAGTATTTTTTACAAATTAGAGTATTTATGTGGGAATTCGTGGAGTTTAAGTATCTACCTAGGAAAACAGTACAACTTGAGGGAGCTCTGACCTATTTTTCTCTAATAATAATAATAATAATAATAATAATAATAATAATAATAATAATTAGATGTTGAAGTATCTATTAGATGTAAAATTACGTAAATAATATAATATTTTATTTTTTACCTTACAATGTAATTTATTTATTTTTTTAGTGTTAATATTTATTTTTAAACCATTTTTTCTTTTAAAATTTTTAATTTAAAACCTACCATCTTATAGTTATCAACTAATTAAAAAATAAATAAAATGTATACTAACTAAAAAAAAAAGTTATTTAAAGAATTTTTATCATATTTAATAAATAAAAATATATTAACATTAACTTAATTTACTATAACTTTTAATATCATTAAAGTTATTTTAGTAATACTCATAAATTGATAAAGGTAAATATAAACTTTTTGATTATCGATTCGTGAACAGCTACTTGAAGTAGTATTCTAAAAATCGTTAATTCAAAATCTAAATATTAATAAAATAAATTTTTCTGAAATAGTTAAATTATCAACTTACTCATAAAAAATTTAATCGTTACTTAAAAATTTACCTACCAAACACTTAATCTCGAAAATTCAATCTATCCTCAGTATGAAAGAGCCGAGAAAAAAAATCCCAAGCCATCTGTTTTAAGGTATGCTATTCCTCTTGCAACACGCCATTCACATCTTTTAAACGCATATAGAGATTCTGGTGTTGCCTTTGTTTCACTAGGAAATGAAAAAAAAAATGTATTGCGGTCACCCTTCTTTACCATTTGCTTTGTGACTCCAAATAGCCTCCTCATCATCTAAAACAACTTTTTTTTTGTTTCCAAATTGACAAGGAGATTGTGCCAATTCCATCTTTCGTTGGACGTCATCAATTCTATTAATTATCTGCTTCCATTTTGCAGCAAGTACCTCTAGGAAACCTGAATAATAATAATAATAATAATAATAATAATAATAATAATAATAATATAATAATAATAATAATAATAATAATAATAATAATAATAATAATAATAATAATAATAATAATAATAATAATAATATTAATTATTATTATTATTATTATTATTATTATTATTATTATTATTATTATTATTATTATTATTATTATGGTGCCAAATAAACCACAGCCAAATATTAGGCTAAAATTACTTAAATACAGTAGCTAAATAGCTTAGGGATATAATCTCACAGAGTTTTGTTCTTATGAGTAAAAATCGGATGCTTTACAATTGCTTCTACCCCCTATTTATAGGGGTCAATAGTCTCTTTTCTGGAAGGATTAGGACTCCTCTTTCCCTCAGGGCTTGGTGTTTCTCTTTAAATGAAAGAGGTTTTCCTTTATCAATTGGGCTTCAGGAATCCTTGATTCAATAGGATAGGTTTTCCTTTATCAATTGGGCTTCAGGAATCCTTGATTCAATAGGATAGGTCGTGATTCGATGAACTGGTGTACCATGGTTGGGACTTTGCTGGGCTTGGTCGAGTTGGACAGTTTTTGGGCTTTTGGCTTTTTCGGCCGAGCATGGCCTTCGGATGTTTTATGGGCCTTTGGCCCTTTCGGCCGAGTATGGCCATTGTTTTATCTTTGGATTCTTTTTTCGGCATTTTCTTTTTTTTTGGGCCTTTGGCCCTTTCGGCCGAGTATGGCCATTGGACTCGTCTTCTGGGCCTGTAGTCTCTTCGGCCGAACATAACTTTTGGACTTGCCTTCTGAGCCTGTAACTTTTTCGGCCGTGCATAGCTTTTGGACTTGCCTTTTGGGCATGTAGCCTTTTTTGGCCGAGTCACCCTTGGTCGAGCTTGGTTTTGGCCGTTGAGCCCCCCTTTACCCGTTTCGTCCTTCACCTTCAGTGCCTTATGGTTGTTTTCCCACCACCACCATCACCATAATAATAATAATAATAATAATAATAATAATAATAATAAGGGTCATTTGCACTTTTAAGCTTTTTTTATTAAAAAATTATATTTTTAGACCAACATTCAAATTTTTACAAAATTGAACTTTCAAAATTCTTTTTTTGCAAAAATAGACCAAAATTACCATCTTACCCTTCAATATTTAAAAAAAAATACACAGCAGCTTCCCGGTAGTACATACCGAAAAATAGGTAAAAATGAAGTTTAATTTCTCGGTATGTAATACCGGGAAAGTAAAAAATCATTTCCTGGTAGTACATACTAGGAAACAGACTTGAATTTTGCCTGTTTCCTGGTGTGTAATACCAGGAAACAAAAAATCATTTCCTGGTATTACACACCAGGAAGCTGGCAAAATCAAGCCTGTTTCCTGGTGTGTAATACCAGGAAATGATTTTTTGCTTCCCGGTATTATACACCGGGAAGTTCAGTTTTTGTAATTTTTTTTTAAAAAGTTTACTTTTAAAATTTTTTTTTATAAAAGTTTAAAAGTGAAAAAAATTTAGGGTTGGCCTAAAACTAAAATAAAAAAGTTGATAAGGTCTAATTTTGCGAATTTTCACTAAAATAATAATAATAATAATAATAATAATAATAATAATAATAATAATAATAATAATAATAATAATAATAATAATAATAATAATAATAAAAGGCTAGGCGAGTAGGCGCACTGATTGGCAAACAACATACACGAGGAATAATATATGAACAAAAAAGTTGATGCACAATATTGATCAACCCATCCCCATAAGCACCATGAAACAATACCATAATTATATTATTGATATTGCATAAAACATGACAACCGTCCTCACTAATATTCCTTCATTTATTCGTTTCTATTTATTTCTTCCACACTCTTCAGCGCCATCCTCTCTTCATCAACCTGACCATATCAAATATCAGATTTCTGAAAAGTATAAAACACAAAATCATAATTTACACATACATACCCAATCAAACTGCATTTTGGTGGCTGTAATCTCACCACCACAATTCTGAGAACACAATCTTCTGCATACGTTTGGATCAGTTCTTCCTAAATTACACCACATCAAGCAAAGCTTGAAACACTTTTGATCTAGTTCAGCTGATATCACCAACAGATATGCCATCATAACTATCTGAAATGTTAAACCACTCATTCTTTTCATTTTCTTTCAAATATTGGGTTGTCAATGAGACTGGATTCTGTATTTCTGATATGCAAATGTGAGTTTACAAATATGAATTTATAGTGATCCAAAAAGTGAAGAATATCAATCAAAGATATGCTTAGAGTGGTGATTTATTGCCTTCGACTTCTTTTATTTATTGTTTTTATAATTATAGTTGAGTTCAGTTAACTTTCATTTCTTTTTTCATTAATAGCAACTAAATTCATTTATATATGTGATTTCATAAAAATTAATATATTCAAAATTTATTTTTAGAAATATATGAAATTCTGGTATATAAAACCCTTTCCTTTGGCCCAATACAAGAAAAGGATATTTAAAAAATTATATAAAAAAAATAATAATAAAACCTAAAATGAATTAGAAATTATATTAAAAAGATAATAAATTGAAAGAAAAGACGAGCTTTACCTCTCTTTGTTAACTTTCTTATTATTTTTTTTTTTTCATTTTAAACCTATTTGGAGACTCTATTTTAAAATTTTGTCCACTCTTATAACGAGCTGAGTTTCTTTCATCAAATGAGATATTTTGTCAGTGACCAATATTGCAAAATTTAGGCTATAATTTTGTATGAGATAGTTTAGAATATTTATAACTCATCACAAGATCATGGATTAACATTCTATGATTTAGTTTAGTTTAATAAGATGTAGGTGGATTTGAATAAAATTTGTAACCCAACTATTTGGAGTGTTATCTTGGGTTTATATTTTTATTTCCAAAATTATTCCTATATTCTTACAACAATTACAAAAATATCAAACCTTATTTATTATAAAATTTGTGGAGGTTAGAGGTTTAGTTTTATATTAATTTGATTTATTTGATTTTGTTATTTGGGATTAGTGAGATTCAATTTTAAAAAAATGGTATGAGTTTTAGTAAAATACAAAAATTAAACCAATTAATCAAAATATTAATATTTAATTTTTTTCTACTTTGTCAAGTTTTTTAGACAAGTAAAAAATTAAAATTTATTTATAAATAAATAAATTAATTAAAGCATCAAGTAAAAACAAATAGAGTGAATATTATACACAAAGAGGTATTATGGTTAATTTATAACTTTTAAATAGATATTATACTGTCAATTTAAATAAAAAATTTAATTATATAGTACAAAACTGCACACTCCATCTAAACATAATTACAATACACTTTGAAATAGTACATAAATGAACTATTAAAAAAAGTAAAAATAATAATAATAATAATAATAATAATAATAATAATAATAATAATAATAATAATAATAATAATTAACAACCACCAGTATAAACATTACATAAATGTGGAGGAAAAAAATCATGTAGAATCACAGATTAGTATGCAGGAAAAAAATTTCTCAACGATGGTTTCTATGCTAAAGTAACATTATAATATGAATTTGATTTTCTCTAAATAAAAAATCTACACTTTAATCCAAAAATTATATCATACTTTATTTTAATTTTTTTTCTTGGCCAATTTTCAAGAATATTTTCTTAATCTTTTTGTTTACTATGGGTTAAGATTGTTGGTGAAATAAAGAATCATAAATTTTATTTATTTATCGGAGATGAAGATTTAAGAGAATTTTTAATTTTTCAATGATAAAGTGGAGGTATATACATCATTAGAAGTGGGCGCGGTCCGGGTCGGTCCGGTTTTGAGTAAAACCGAATCAAAACCAAATGGCTCGGTTATGCCATGTTTAGAACCGGGCCGAGCCAAATAGAGACTAAAACCATTTGATTTGGTTTTTGTTGGGTCGGTCCGGTTTTATTTGGTTTTAACTTTTTTTGTTGAATAGATTTTACTCGGTTTTGATTTTTTTTTATTGAATATGATATTTTGTAATTTAATTTTAAATTATAATATTTTAAAAAATTCAAACTAAATTAGAATACATGTACAAAATCAAATAACTATTCAAATCTAATTTAATTGTGAACAAATAACTAATGATAATTTTTTTCAAGAAAAAATATAACAATAAAATTACACAAATGTTTGAGGTATTATATTATTCTACCATATGAAATTCCTCGACATTTGAGATATCAAATGAATCTTTGATATCAACATCTCACCTATGAATTTATGATATCAACATGTGACTTTATATATATATATATATATATATATATATTAAAATTCTTCTCGAATTTAATAATGAACATTAACTTTTCAATTATACTACTACTAGTAATATAATTAAATAATTAGAATAAGTTCATGTGAACTTTAATTTCGTATTCACTAATCAAAAGTAGTCAAGTAATATTAAACGTATTGGGTGATAACAAATTATTATTTTGAATTTGTGACATATATTTAGAAATTTGTAGCAGTTACATTTCTTAATAGATATTAATTTAATAAAATAATTTGTCTTATCTTAAATTAATACAGCTATTGACAAGTAATCAATGGACTTTTGCAGCAAAGATGTTTGTTATCTTATATTTGTTAGGATTTTGACGAAAATTCGGGTATATTCCGGTATCTATAATTGGTTGGTAATTTGGAAAAGATTCGAAGACTGTTTTGGAAGTGTCATATTTGATTAGGAATGATATTTCCTAATGTGGGATTCTAATTAGGAAAGAGATTTTTGAGAATCCTAAAAAGGAAAAGGTTTTCTTAATGGTTTAGGATTACTAAGTAATCTAATGCTATAAATATGGTGCTTGTATATATTATTAGATATCCTGAGAGAACAATGTAGATCTAGTTGGTTAGGTTTGGGAGGTGCCCCATGGGGGCCTGGGAACTATGGAGACCATGGAGATCTTGAGTTCTAGGATCGAGTCTTGTTATCCTGTGAGAGCCATATTGAGAGAGCTTGTGTGTGAGACTATAACCAATGTAATTGGATTGGAGAGTGAGAGAGTGATATTCTGGTTATAACTGTTGCTTTATTGTTACATAGTGAATTAGTCTCTCGTCGTCCTGACGGCCGTGGTTTTTTCCCGTTTTGGGTTTCCACGTAAAAATCTTGTGTCTTATTTTCTATCTCTATTTCTTGCCTTGTGTATGTTGTTTTACTTTGTGGTTACCAATACTCGTCTCCGCTGCAATGGATCACCGATTTGTTCAACAAGTGGTATCAGATCTAGCCGTGTTTTCCCAACAACTGGTATCAGAGTCCTTGGTTTGTGAGCTAGCACTGGTGTGATCTGTGAGTTTTGGTTTTGTCAAAGTAAACATGGGTTTAGGTAAGATGAAAGCGAAAGGTTCTGAAGGATGGATAATTCTCCCAGAGTCTCTAGAAGTTCTGGAAAAATTATTTTGGTTTATCTGATCGAGTTTTGAGCTGGTTGCGTGAGAAAAAAAAGGTCAAAGCTGAAAAAAAATAAAATAAAAAATAAAATAAAATCCGCAAGTGTTGTCAAGATCTGGTTTACGATAGTCGTAGAGATGAAAAAGCTTCGGCGGTATTTCTCGAGCGATGGCGGTGGTGATCTACAACATGTATGACTGTGGTGGTAAGGTAGTTTTGAGACTTTTGTGTTTTTCTGTTAACGCAAGTAAAGATCAAAAGATGTGGTCAAAGATTCAAGTTTGGTCAAATAGTCAAAATAAAATTGAGGGTTTGACTGGAGGTGTTTTGGAATCTTTGTGGGCTAAGAATTTTGATCAAGTGGCTGGCGAACTCGAATAAGAAAGGACTATGAGGAGCGGTTCGGCAAAGGCTCCGACTGTACGCTGGGATAGGAGTTCTTATGATATGTTTTGAACCACCAAGGTTGTCATGATAAAGAATGGAATAATTCTAGCGTGTCCACAATTTGCACGGGCATCTGGTCAGCGTGGATGTAGGTGTGGTGGAAAGTATGTCGATGGCTGAGGAGTTTTCCGAAAGCTGATGAAGGAAGCTGCACCATGGTTTATTCAGAAAGTGTTTCGACATGTGCCGAGAAAAGAAAATCTTAGGTTGATGGTTCCTAAGTGGTTTGTCTTGGGATGGATCGTACCTGAGTAGGTATACTTTCATGGTGGGGTATGATGACTCTGGTTTGAGTTGTCAGGTTCCTTCAGGGTTATTACAGTCAATTTCAGTACCGGAATGGAAATGAGATGAGGTCACTAAGGATTTCATGGTGGGTCTTCCGTTAACCCGTACTAAGCATGAGCGGCTTGGGTGGTGGTAGATAGACTTACGAAATCGGCGCACTTCATTCCTATCCGTGTGGATTATTCCATGGAGAGACTGGCTGAAATTTATATCAGGGAAGTGGTGAGATTGCATGGTGTGCCGTCATCAATCATATCGGATAAAGATCCTCGTTTCACTTCTAGATTTTGGTCTAAATTTCAGGATGCGTTGGGAACAAAACGGAAGCTTAGTACTGCTTTTCATCCACAGACTGACGGGCAATCCGAAAGGGTTATTCAGATTCTTGAAGATATGCTCAGATGTTGTGTTTTGGAGTTTAAGTCTACTTGGGAGAGATACTTGCCATTGGTGGAATTTACTTACAATAATTTGTACCAGTCGAGCATTCAAATGGCTCTATATGAGGTTCTATATGGGCGAAAGTATAGAACTCCTTTATGCTGGACGAAGTTGGAAGAGGGTAAGATTGTTGGTCTTGAGATTATTCAGAAGGCTGAAAAGAGGGTGAAGTACAAACGGGAGAAACTGAAAAAAGTTGCGGATCAGCAGAAGTCTTATATTATTCTGAAGCGGAAGGAAATTGAGTTTGAAGTTGGACAGAAAGTCTTCCTCAAGGTGTCACCTTGGAAGAAGGTCATGCGGTTCGGAAAGAGGGGTAAGTTAGCACCTTGTTCCATTGGGCCGTTTGAGGTTTTTGAGAGAGTTGGACCAGTGGCATACCAATTAGCGTTACCGCCTGAGTTAGCAAAGATACATAATGTGTTCCATGTGTCGATATTGAGACAGTACTGGTCTGATCCTTCATATGTGATTTCGGCCCTTGAAGTTAAGTTGCAACCGGACCTTACTTTTGAGGAAGAACCTGTTAAGATCTTGGCTAGTGATGTGAAAGAATTGAGAAGGAAGTCGGTATCAATGGTTAAGGTACTCTAGAAGAATCATGCAGTGCGGGAAGTAACTTGGGAGACTGAAGAGTCCATGCATATTCGATATCCTCATATGTTTATTCCAGGTAAATTTCGAGGACGAAATTTCTTAAGGGTGACGGAGTTGTAACGGACCGTTTTCGGGCTTAGTAGCTTGTGTCACAATTTAGGGGTTTTATTGGAATTTGTTCAAAGTTCTAATTTAAATTTGCAATTTTCTTGAGTCTAGGGGGGTTTAATATTAGTCACCCTATAAAACTGTTATAAACCCTAATGATTCATTCCTGCCTCTTTTCACGATTTAGAATTGAGAGAAACCGTAGAGAGTCGGGGTGATCGTTCGATCGATCTCCGCCGCAGTCTCATTCTGGTAAGTCTCTTCTACTCCCCGTCCTGCTAGTGTTTTCCTTGGTTGAATTCTAATATCAGCTCCCTGAAATCTGCGTGTAGGGTTTCTTTTGCGAGCTTAAAATTCCGTTAGGGTTTTCTTTGGATTCCATTCGAGTTCCGTTCAGGTTCCGTTTGAGGTTCTGATTACCGGTAAGTCTTTTCTGCCCTACTCTCGAATTTGGGGCTTATTTTGGTTGTCCGGTCTCTGATCTCGCGATTTTGTCAATCAGGTGTCGTTTCGTCAAGTTCAATTCGGTAGACGTTGCGGATTGTAGTGACGCTGTAGTCTGAGGCTTTTGGTAAGTCTCGTTGTCTTATAGAGTCAATTTTGTAATTTTGAAATGACTGTCCGGTTCGATTAGGGTTGAGTTCTGTCGGGTTCGGGTTGGGTTGGAACCCTGTATTCTACGGTTAATGTTTTTGGTTTCGTTCTGCAGAGGGTCAGGAGGAAGGAACTGCTCGGGCTGAGGAGTAGTCGTCTGATTTTCGTCTTGCTGTTGGTTCTGCCATCGTGGTTAGTGTTTCGTTTTTAGTCCAATACATTATTTGATGTACTGTTTTATGGGTGTTGCGTGTGGCAGATTGTTTGTTGTTTATCTACCCGAAATAACCCTACTGTTATACGTACTTGAAACTGATTTTGTGTGTACTGTTAATATTAAATTGGCTGAAATAATGAATTAAATACTGAACTTGATTACTGGACTGTTAAACACTGTAATTTAATCGAATAATTGTCCTAGAACAGCTTTAGGTGGAATCCATGGCATGCCTAGGAATAGAGGATCCTCACACTGTTTTTATCGGCTTGAAGTGCCACTAGTGATACTGAACTGCTTGGCTTCAGCCTTAATAACTTACTGAATACTAGGCTTTGGCCAACACTGATACTATACTGTACATTCCGTTTTCCGCTGATTAGCTACTTAGGCAATATTCTAAAAATATACTAAGTTAAAACTATGATGTCTTGGTGTTGCTGGCTGTTGTGTAATGTTAATTGGACTGTTAAAGGCTAGATTAATGTTGTTTTGTTTGTGTGAATAGGAATTAATGAACTGGTCACAATTTGGATGCTTTCGGGATGAGTTTTAATAGCTTAAATGTACTAATCAGATATCTAGACTAATTTAGCCGAATATAAAATTTCTGAACTAAAACTGTATAGGAACTTATTAATGAAAAATTATATTTCTGAACTGAAACTGTGTTCGTGCGGCTTGTATTTCTTGGCCGGTTAGTATTCCTTTTCTGGTTAGACACTGTAAATAACAACACGAATTGGAAATTATAAGTTAATAAAGGGGTTGTGTCTGAGATTAAAAAAGATAATCAATAAATGACTAATTGATAGGTTGTTTGGACTGTTTTTTTCTTTAGCGGACTCTAGGTAAGTCCGTAGGGCTTGCATTGTATGCTCCCATGATTAGAGCCGAGTCTAGGTCACTCTATATGTGTATGTTAGAACGTGAGCGCTGACTTAGACTAACTCATAGTCTAACGCTTCCTTTATAATCCTATTCTGTAATCTGGGGATAAAATCCCAGGTTAAGTGTAGGTACACCGATTGATTAGGCGTTGTCTCATATATGGATCACGGCATACATTATCACATTTCATTTCCATTTTGTTATGTTATTTTCGTACATAGGTTTATGGACTGTATTAGGGTCTATCATCATTGAACTTGTACTTGATTTTACTGGAAATTAGCATTATTATGTTTACTTTAAATTTTTGGACTGTAAGACTGGTATTTTGGTTTTTATTGCTGAATTAAAGTATTTGGGTTTTGATTTCTCAACTGTTAGCGTTTCTGCATTTGTTGTGTGGCGTCGAACTCTTATCTTTGATTCTACCAGGGTGGGGGTTTGTCGTTACATTTGTTGGTATCAGAGCAACCCTGCGACCGTGAGTGCGCTTGTGGACATAAGAGCCCTAGGCATTCATCTAACAGGGGGTGGATTCTGAGAATGACGTGGGCCAACCACAACGAGGACGTTGTGTCCTAAGGGGGGTGGATTGTAACACCCCATATTGAGACATGTTAATCTCTTTGAAGAAGAAGTTTCCAAAACGGTGGTGCCTATTCAGGAAGCGACACCACCACCTTGTCCAGCCCCTATAACAACACCATCATTTCTTGGAAGCTCATCACAAGAAGGTTCATCTATTGGATCATGAAATTTTAAAAGTTACCAAGAAGCTTACGATAGAAGCATATGCACCACACTTCCTCTTGAAGAGTTATTCTGTCTCTTTATTGAAACTGAGCCTATAAGTTTCAAAGAAGCTCTTGAAGATAAAATATGGAAGAAAGCCATAGAGGAAGAGATTAAGTCCATTTAGAAGAATGAAACTTGGGAGTTATCATTTCTTCTTAATGATCATAAAGCTATTGGTGTCAAATTTGTGTTCAAGGCTAAAAAGAACGCTCAAGAAAGCTCCTCCGAGGATATACCATTTCATTAGGAAGCTAACTCGCCGGAGTCTCCTTTATTTTAGATATATCACTTTTGTTATGAGTTTGTTTGAACATCGTTTATCATATGAACTTTACCAAATGTTGAATATGGTTTGGCTGTTATTATAATTTTGAATGCAAAAATAGATTTCAGAAAAATGAAATTGTAATAAAACAAGTTATTCCCTCTTTTAATACATGAAAATTGGACATTTTTTATACTATTTTCCGGTATCCAAATAGTGAAACAAATTCACTAGTAATCATTTTCGGGCACGACAATATGGAAACATGAAGATATTTGGTCTATTTCCCGGTATTGATACAGGGATACTGATTGGTAAAATTCCCAATGATTTCTAGGTTTCATGGGCGGGATATAGGCCAATATGACGACGGCCATTTCCCAGTGAGGGAAATGGGCTGAGATTTTGCCAAATTATTTCCTGGTGTGACAGTTTGGAAAAAAAAATTGCCTATATCCTGGTATCCATACAGTGAAACAAATTAACCAGTGATTATTTCCTGATATGAGTGCATGGAAACATGTTGATATTTGGTCCAGTTTTTTATGTTCATATAGGAAAATGGTTGGTCAAAAGTCCTAGTGATTTTCATGTTTTATGGTTGGGATTTAAGCCAATACGACAACCGTTTCCCGGTACAAAGGGAGGAATGTGACCGGGATCTGGAAACTAGTTTATGAAATGTTGGTTTCCATGTATTGGGACTGGGACACTAGACCCATGTATAATTGTGTCCCTATGTTAAATGTAGGAAAATGAGGGCCTCATTACTAGGCTTCGAGACCGGGACATGGTGCAATTTGTAACACATTTCCGGATATGAACACCTAGAAACATCCATTTTCCACCATTGAATAGAGTCTTTTTCAACTTCAATCAACTTTTCTTGCCTAGTAATAGCATAAAGATTATTGTTTGGTCGCTTCCCTCAACCCTAACTTGTTATGACACACAAGGATGGATTGGTATATTAGTATATTTGGTTTAAAGTGGATTTTAGGTATCTTCTAACGGAAAAGTGGATGATTATCCCTACTTACTCATAGTAGAACTTAAATGTATAAAAAAAAATTCATAATTGAAATAGTTGAAATACATGATGTTTTGCATGGCCTACATAGGAGTACATTGTCTATCATGTATAACTCTTACATGTTAAGTGGAGCAAATATCTAAACATTTACTTCCTAATAACTTGTGTTGGATTCATTTATTGTAAGCATGGATAGTCATCCACTTTTAGCCATTAGAGGATACCTAAAACCCACTTTAAACATATTACATTCATAAACCAATCCATCCTAGTGTTTTATAACTTGATTGCGTTGAACGAGGCAACCAATAAATCATCCAAGTGTTGTAAATAAGTGTTTTAAGATGTTTAAATTTAAAGATGATGCAATAAAATGTGGGAATTTGAAGTGTCCAGGGGTTGATACTGGAAAAGTAGGCCGGAATTATGCCATGTCCCGGCCCTAAAACACGGGACTTACCCTATTAGCTTCCTAACTCACATAGCTAGAAATGGTGCAAAACGTGATTAGTTTCCCGGTGCTTATACATGGAAATGGTTATTTCATAATAAATTTGTTCCTGAAACAAACACAAAACAAAACAATAAAGGAATCCAACACAAGTTATTAGGAATTAGGAGTTTAGATCTTTTCTCCACTTGGCATGTAAGAGTTATACATGATGGACAATGTACTCTTACTTAGGCCATATAAAATGTCACGTTTTTCGACATTTTCAATTATAAAATTTTTTGATCGATTTGAGTCCCAGCTAAGTGTAAGTATGGATAATCATTCACTTTTAGCCATTAAAAGATACCTAAAACCCACTTTAAACCTATTACATTCATAAACCAATTCATCTTAGTGTGTCATAACTTGATGGGGTTAAAAGAGGCAATCAATAAATCATCCAAGTGCTATTAATAAGTGTTTTAATATGTTTGGAGTTGAAGATGATGTAGTAAAATGTGGGAATTTGAAGTTTCCAGGTCTAGACATCAAAAAACAAGGCCCAAACTAAGCCATGCCCCGAACCTTAAACATGGAAACTACCCCATTAGTTTCCTAAATCCCATACCTGAACATATTGGAAACTGGGATCACTGCACCGATGCCGATACCGGAAAATAAATACCGGAACACGGGCCAAAAAATATTAAATTCCCATGATATCAAACTAGGAAATAATTTGACAAAATCTCAGGTCATTTCCCTTCCTCAAGACCAGGAAATGTCTATTAGATTGGCCCATTTCCGGCCCTTGGAATCGGGAAATAACTGGAAACTTTGTCAATCCATGTCACTATATCAATATCGGGAATCAGACCAAATATCATCATGTTTCTATGTTTCTATACCTGGATATTATTATTAGTCAGTCTGTTTCACAGAGTGATTACTGGGAAATAGTATAAAAATTTTCCAGATTCCATGTGTTAAAAGAGGGAAACAACCTGTTTCATTACAATTTCATTTTTCTGAAATAAATTTCTACATTAAAAATCATACTTACTGCCAAACCAAATTCAACAACCAAACCATATTCGACAAAAAAACATTTGATAAACGATGCTCAAACAAACTCATAATAAAAGTGATATATCTAAGTAAAGGAGACTGGGGTGAGTTGGCTTTCGAATGGAATGGTATATCCCTAAAGGAGCTTTCAACTGCGAGGTTCGCTGCTTGTGTCAAATCTTCATTTTGTGGTGATTCCTCTAAATTCAGAACTTCGATATGTTTGTTTGGGCACGTGCAAATGGTGTGTCCTAACTCTTTACACTTTCCACAACAAATTTGAAGTACACTAGTTTCCTTTTCAAACCTATTTCTGAAAAAGAAAAACACAAATTATTTAAATGTAGGAAAAAAATAAAGCATCAAAGCAGTTACCCAGTGGACACCCAAAAATAGGAACACTTTTGGCCTATTTTCCGATATTGATACCAGGAAATTACTAACAAAAAATGCAGGTCTGTTTCCACGTATAATGGAAAGGAAACTGACAAATTGTGCCCCTATTTCCTAGTATGGAGTCCGGTAAATATTTTCCCTTTTATAAATGCTAGAAATAGGGCTCTGATAGCCTGTGTCCCGGTCTTCAACACTAAAAATGATTGACAAAAATAATCCCTTCTATATCCTGGTATGGGTACTGGAAAATAGGCAAAAAATTACCTCTATCCCGGTTTTGATGTCTGGAAATTGAAAATTTTATTTTCTAGCATATGTCACGGTATCAATACACCATTTTCATGCATGGATATCGGGAAATAATATAATTCGTGTCACTTTCTAGGTACCAAAATCGGAAAATGGCTGGAAAACTAACAATCGGGAATTGCAATCCTAACTCGTAAAATTGCATTCCTATATCATACAATTGACTCGAAACACTATCCAATATCTATATTTACGTTACCATGAACTCTAAAATCATATATTCAAGATCCCTACACTTTTACTCCATAACATTAACACTATCATGCTCAAGAATGAAAAACTTTAAAAACATACTTTTGAGTTGTGATGGAAGATGAATTTTTAGAAATATATTGGAGAGACATATGCAGACCTGCTTATAGATTGTTAAGGGACAAAAAAGATTGAATTTGGTGTGAATTTGATGTTCCAATAACGTGGGGAATTAGGATTGTAAAAGTTAGAGTTCATATACAATTGGGGATTATTTTTCCTATTGTGTAAGGACAATTAATAAATTAATCTTCTGGCAGAATTAGAGAGGAAATTTACAGAATTTGGGCGTTTTACGGAGTGAAAGCTGAAGATGGGGTGTGATGCCTAACCCCCAGCCGGGAAGAAAGCGAATCGAAGGCGAGGATTCACGACTCCATAAAAAAATGCACCTGCTATACTAACCAAGAAAGATTGAAATACCATACCACTAAACATAAAAAGAACAATTAGATATACAATAACAATTTAAACCAAAAGGGTTTATAAAATGTCACCAAGTTGCTTACAATTAAAGAAAACCGAACAAGCTTCAAAATGATCGACTATACACATTAAGCATATTTACAAAACCAACATATACATATTCATTACATTAAAAGACCATGAAGATCCAAAATACAAAATGATATGCACAAGGATGCTCTAGACGGCTACGCTAGCCCACATGTCCTTCTGCTCGATTACCTGCTCACGTATCGTTCAAGAGGAAAACAAAAAGAAGAAAGAAAGAAAAGAAAAAAAATAGAATTGGGTAAGCTACGGAGCTTAGTTGGTAGACCAAATCCCTAAACATTCACATACAAAATGACCCTATGACTCTATAGTGTTCATACACACTAATGGAACTAAATGGTTTAGCTAAAACCATCCTATCAACAAAGAAATCAACCAAGTAACCAATCTTAGCAGCCAAAATGGACCTAATCATGCACTTGTATATGCTTAGTCCCTTTTTATTTAAGTTATTAAGATCAAATAGTGAAAGTGAATGCACAAATGACTAAGTTACTTGATCCGCAAGTAACAATACTATTAATATACTGGAAGTCGGAAATCAGAAGACTATGCTCGGTAAAGACTCATCAACACTAAACATGGGCAAAACAGTCATACATCATTTGACTGTATAAATTTTCCATAGAACAAAATAAATACCAACTCCAAATGAAGAAATCATAACATGGTTATAAAGCCACAGATGTACACCATATGCATATTTAGGATAGATCAATTAAGTTGTCAATAATTCTTATTATTAATGTTCGCTTAAACCTTTTAATGACATGTGTTGCTTTAATTAGACAATATCATCAAGAATGACAGAAAACAATACATCATATCACACGGCTTTCAAGTGGATTATAAAGATGACAATGAATGATTATTTCTTAGTACTATCACTAAAAAGCTAAAGGTGTTTCCTTTGTCTTATACTTGTTCCAGGAAAATCAAGTGTAACACTAACAGAAGGTTTGAGGGTGAGTCGAAGGGTTGAGGCTAGTTCCAAAATCAATTCATTTTAAATTTAATCCAACTTGTGAACTACATAGTGCAGCTTGTGGTTAATATAATAAAAATAATAATAATAATAAATTTAATTGGGAACTTAAAATTATAGTACTACTGGTTTTTGTTCAGTGTAAAGAGAAAAATCTAGAAATAAAACAACGGTGTAGGTGTATTTGTCAAAGGTCCATTAGAGCATACAGATTAACAAAATGTATAAAATTTCCATTCGTATTAACACGAAAATTTCCATTGAAACAATCACGATGCTGGAAGTCATCTAACAGTTCAATAACTCAAAACTGTGTGCATTATATGTTGACTAATGTTAAGGAAAATAATCTTACAATATTATTTTTTTTATGTAGGAATAACAGAACATATGATTTTATTGAAAACAAATATGAGATGCTAAAGAATCCATATTATAAGGACCACACAAAAATGAAACTTCACTCAAAACACTAACACTACATTAAGGACCAACCTATACACATTCACTACCGCACAACAACGCACAACATAACTATAATACTTAGCCACACTAGCAATTCAACAGCTTAATTCTAAACACCAAATACAGCAGCAGCAACCCCGACCACACGAAACCAATAGAGAACAAACAACTTAAGAAATTAGCTAACTACTACCAACACACCATCTAACAATAACTAGCCCTACTATGCCAAACCAAAACCAACAATGGCCAAAAAGGACCACCAAATAAACCACTTCCACCTAATTGGTGATGACCAAAACTCAATCACAACCAATACACACAACCGAGCATAGCCATAAACGAGGTCATATGATCAAGACCACAATATCAGCAGAGCATTCTTTGCTCAAACAACCAAAAATCAGCAACTTAACACAATGCAACAATATACCAATCAAGCCATCCAATGCAAACTAAACAACTAATAAATTAGTCCTCCAATGCTTAAAAGTAAAAGTGAAATGGGATACAACTAGTGGACCGGAGTCCCGACTACAACTACAGACCGAAGTCCCGGATAACGACTATGGACTAAAGTCCCGACTAGAGGCATTCATCTTTTACTTCTCAATAATCAATTTCATGCCCGGATGCTATATATGTATTGAAGTACTTCACTCCCTGTGGCGTCAATATATCACTCTTAACAATCTAAACATTAAGAGGGCGACGACATAATTAATTTCACTTTCCATTTAGTCCAATTAGCAAGCAACAAACTTATCACCTAACAATCTAATGCAACACAACAACTACACAAAAACTCTACACGACACAGCAAGCAATAATGCACATCCAAAAACATCCAAACTGTAAAGAGCCAAAGCACAATCTACCAACCTAGAATTGTAGCTTTCAAAATGATACAGCTAAGCGTCTTTTTGTTGTTCCCCCACAGCTGAAGATCCTAGATTGATTTTTTTGGCAAATGTTGACCTCAATTAGTTCCAATTCTATAGCATATTACTTTTAATAAATTAATAAAACATTACAGTAGTTGAAATAGGAACAATCTACCAAAAGATCAGCATAAATTCTAACCCCCAAATGCAGAATTAGCAAACTTACACCAAAATTTTCAAAAGCATGATAAACTTACCCGAATAGAGTTTTCAGAATTTCCTATTCCAAAGCTAACCAACCCCTAATTTCCCTATACGCAAAATTGAACCTAAAGAGAGATATAACAATGAATTAAAAAATCTATTAACTCTATTAAAATCCAACTAATTGTAACCAGAGCACATCAAAACTCACCTCCTAGGGCTAAAATTCGAGCAGAGATGGTGCCTTTCACCAGACTTCCGCCAGAGGTACAAATTTGTCGAGACAGTCAAGCTAATAGACACAAATATGATCCCAATTAGAACAAGACACTCGGAATTTCAACAAAAAGAGAAGAAAAAAAAGAACAAGTTTAAAACCTTACCAAATGATGACTCTATTATATGCAAGTTGAATTTGAGTCCTAGACGTCACTAGGAGATGGTTGGGTGGAGTAAAACAAGAAGGGTTTTTCTTAATTTCCTCAAATGATTGGAAGAAATCGAGTTTGCATGAGTGGTTTCAGTGTTCTGCTTGAGAGAAAGAAAAAAAAAAAACAAAGTGAGATGTGGTGTTTGGTTTGGTCATGCGAGTAAGAGAGAGGAAAATTTGGAGTGTTTAGGCTTCCTTTTCGGGCTTGCTGTTGGAGGCCTTAAGGTAAAAGTCCAATAGTTAGTTCATTCCACCGTAACCCGAAAATATTCTGAAAATAAATTTTATGAAACTTTTGAAAATAATGTTAAACAAATAAATCAACTTAATAATTAAAATTAAGATTTTGAAATAAAAATCTAAAATTAAAAATACCTACTTGGCTAATAAAATTTTAATAACGAGAATTTTCGAACATGACACGGAATTCACGAATATCTACGGATAGGTCCCTAATTAGTTTTAATTCCTAATTACTGTCTGGTTATTTACTGAATATAATTTAAGGTAAAAACTTAGTGTACTCATTAAAATCACTTAAATTTACTTTAAAGATATTGAAAAATTTTAGGCCGGATTTCCGGACGTTACATGGGGTTTTCGCTAGAGAAGTTGAGAGTAGAGAGGATGAGAGACCGGATGCCGGAGTAGTGAACGTTGAATGTGATGAGGGAGAAGAAATGGTTTTGGATTTGGATAGTTACCATAGGGGTAGATTACGAATTCTGATTTATTTTTATTTTTTCTATTTTTTGGATTTTATTTTTATTTTCTTTTTCAATATCATAGGTAAAATAGTAAATTTGATTCATTTGTGAAAAAAAATATTTATAATTGTTTACTTTTGAAGGATTTATGATGCTGGGTTAAAATAAAGATTTTGATTTTGGGGTGATCCAGAGGTGAAAATTATGACATGTATAAATTATTTTAATACCCCATTTTAAAATGTTTTAAATTTAAAAAAATATATTAAAACAGTTATGAAAAAAAGGGGGAAAAAATAAAAAGCAGAAATTCCTCGGAACAGACCCCATACTTGAATTAAAACAATTACGCCCTAAGGCCGTAGTGGACTAATCAATTACAAGCTTTTTTATCTTGAATCAACAAAGCACTAAAAATTATATATAAAAATTTTTTTAAAAAATTAAACAAAATTTTCCTAAACTTGTAAGGAATACTAGTTATGCAATTTTAGGAAACAAATTACTATTACTACTTGAATTTTGTTATAAAATAAAATAGAAATGGGGTAGAAGAAGACAGTTCAATATTAACCGGAAATGAACTGGGATCAGAAAATACCTGGTAATCTTGAACCCTTGGATCTGGTGATCTTGAACCTTTGGATCTGGTGATCTTGAACCCTTGGATCTTGAATATTATAAAATTGTAATATCAATGAAAGAAGAAATAAAATGTGAAAGAAAAGGACAGGAGAGAAGATGAAATGGAAACACAAAGCAGCATGTGTTTTTCTGTTGTTATATATATATCCAAAGCCATATACACATGTACATATATATACTATGAAACATTGACCAGGTGTCAAATATATATAGCAAATGAACATGCAAACATACACGTGGCTCGTTGGTGGAATCCACCTACCATGTTCACAACACTCCCCCTTGGATTCCACCTATTAACTGCCTCGTTAAAACCTTGCCAGAAAAACCCAGTGGGATAAAAACTGGACGAAGGAAAAAGAGTACAGTTGGTGAAATCCAATTACAAAAACTCCCCCTGATGATTACACCCATAATTTAATCTACTAATCTGGAGAGCTTTCGCATTCCGATTTCGTAAACGAGCTTTTCGAATGTTGATGTTGGTAACGATTTCGTTAGTAGATCGGCTAGATTATTGCTGGATCTGATTTGCTTCACGTCGATTTGACCCGTATTTTGAAGCTCGTGGGTGTAGAAGAATTTTGGGGAAATGTGCTTGGTTCGATCTCCTTTGATGTAACCTCCCCGAACTTGGGCGATGCATGCAGCATTATCTTCAAAAATGACAATTGGCCCATTCGTAGTTTCGGAGATACCACATGAATTCTGGATATGTTGGATCATTGATCTCAACCAAATACACTCTCGACTGGTTTCGTGTAATGCCAAAATTTCAGCATGATTTGAGGACGTGGCTACTAAAGTTTGTTTCGTAGATCTCCAGGAGATCGCAGTACCATTATACGTAAAAATATAGCCAGTTTGAGAACGTCCTTTATGCGGATCCGAAAGGTATCCAGCATCGGCATAACCAGTCAAACCCAGAAATTTATCAGAATTCGTATAAAATAATCCCAAATCTTTCGTACCTTTCAGGTAACGCAAAATATGTTTGATCCCATTCCAATGACGACGGGTTGGCGCAGAACTATATCTCGCTAATAAATTTACAGCAAACGAGATATCTGGTCTCGTACATTGAGCCAAATATAACAACGCACCAATTGCACTCAGATATGGTACTTCAGAACCAAGTAATTGTTCGTCATCATCCTTCGGTCGGAATGGATCCTTTTTGGGATCAAGTGTTCTTACAACCATGGGTGTACTCAATGGATGGGCATTATCCATATTAAACCTTTTTAGGACTTTTTCAATGTATGCTGATTGATAAACCAATATCCCATTTGGTTTATGTTCAATTTCCAGACCAAGACAATATTTCGTTTTTCCCAAATCTTTCATTTCAAACTCCTTTTTCAGATATTCAGCAGTTTGTTGGATCTCTTCTGGAGTCCCAATGATATTCATATCATCCACATAAACTGCTATAATTGCAAACCCAGACCCTGATTTCTTAATGAAGATACACGGACATATTGTATTATTCTGGTATCCTTCCTTAACCAAATACTCACTCAAGCGGTTATACCACATTCTCCCAGATTGTTTCAATCCATACAGGGATTTTTGTAACTTTATGGAATACAAGTTTCGAGATTTTGATCGATGGGATTCAGGTAATTTCAGTCCTTCTGGGAGCTTCATATAAATATCAGAATCAAGTGATCCATACAGATACGCAGTGACTACATCCATTAAACACATTTCCAGTTTTTCAGCAACTGTAAGACTTAACAGAAATCGAAATGTGATTGTATCCATGACTGGGGAATACGTTTCATCGTAATCAATTCCAGGTCTTTGTGAGAAACCTTGAGCAACCAAACGTACTTTGTATCTCACAATTTCATTTCTTTCGTTTCGTTTCCGAACGAATACCCATTTGTAACCAACTGGTTGAACATCTTCAGGTGTTTGAACTATGGGTCCAAAAACTTTCCGTTTATTCAACGAATTTAATTCTACCTGGATTGCTTCTTCCCATTTTTTCCAGTCATGCCTACTTTTACACTCTTGGATATCACGTGGCTCATAATCATCATATGAAATACTAACTGCCACTGAATATGAAAACAAATCATCAACAATTGTTTCATTTCGATTCCACGTCTCTTGGATGAAGTCTATGGAAATTTCTTCATTTTTTGATTCTGGTATTTCCGTATTATTTTCTCCTTCTGGGAGGCTATCTTTAGGAATCTCATCAACTTTTGGGATTTCATTTGATGTGGTTTTAGGATCCAGATCATTTTTATTTCTTTTCCTTGGAACTGTATCTTTTGAACTAGGGGGTCTACCACGCTTTTGGCGAGGGATAGAAGTTTCATTTGCCATTGTCTTTTGAGATTGTCCTTCTGGGACAATTACCTTTGCTGGTACATTAGCAGCTTCAATATAAGACTTGGTTATTTTCGAAGTATCATTGAATGCATCAGGCATTCGATTAGCTATCATTTGTAAATGTAGAATCCTTTGAACTTCGAGTTCACATTGTGGGGTACGTGGATCCATATGCGCCAAATTTGGAACCTTCCAGGTTAATTCAGATTTCTCTTCTGGAGAATTATTTCCTTTTCCAAGCAATGGAAAACTACTTTCATCAAAATGACAGTCAGCGAATCTAGCTGTAAATAAATCTCCTGTCATTGGTTCCAAATATCTGATAATTGATGGGGAATCAAAACCCACATATATTCCTAAACGTCTTTGGGGTCCCATTTTCGTTCTTTTAGTTGGGGTAATGGGTACATATACAGCACACCCAAATGTTCTTAAATGTGAGACGTTAGGAGGATTCCCAGATACCAATTGTAATGGGGAATATTAATTATAAGCAGTTGGACGGATACGAATCAAAACTGCAGCATGCAATATAGCATGTCCCCAAACAGTTACTGGTAATTTCGAGCGCATTAATAATGTTCGCGCAATTAATTGAAGGCGCTTAATTAATGATTCAGCTAATCCATTTTGGGTATGAACATGCGAAACTGGATGTTCAATATCAATCCCAGATACTTGACAATATTCATCAAATGCTTTCGACGTAAATTCCCCAGCATTATCAAGTCTTATACTCTTAATAGGGTAATCTGGAAAATGAGCTCGTAATCGAGTAATCTGTGCTAGCAACTTTGCAAAAGCAACATTACGAGTGGATAACAAGCATACATGGGACCATCTTGCAGATGCGTCTATCAATACCATAAAGTAGCGAAATGGTCCACTAGGTGGATGAATGGGTCCACATATATCTCCTTGAATTCTCTGTAAAAATGATGGAGATTCAAAACCTACTTTCGTAAACGATGGTTTCGTTATCAATTTCCCTCGGGAACATGGGATACACAGGTCCCTATCATTCAGTAGGATTTTATAATTTCTCAGTGGATGCCCTTCTGAATTCGCTATTATTCTTCGCATCATTGTGGATCCCGGATGCCCAAATCTATCATGCCAAAGCTGGAATATTCTGGGATCGGAGAACTTCTGGTTCTCAAAAACATGTGTTTCAACATGTCTGATGGTTGTATAATATAATCCAGATGATGAAATGGGTAATTTTTCAACCACAAGCTTCTGGCCTGATTTGTTCGAAATAAGACACAAATATTCAACACCCTTTTCATCAACTGTTTCGATGTGATAATCATTCATTCGTATATCTTTGAAACTGAGTAAATTTCTTCTGGATTTGCGAGAGTATAATGCATTTTTGATTTTCAATTCAGTGTTATTTGGTAACACAATTGAAGCTCTTCCGGAGCCTTCGATCAGATCTACTGGACCTGATATGGTATTCACTTTAACTTGAATTGGAATCAATTCCAGAAAATATTTTCTATCTCTCAAAATTGTATGGGTTGTAGCACTATCGGCTAAACAGACATCCCCATGTGAAGCCATTTCTTGGTTTGAATTCATAACTTCAATAGAATAACACACAAAATTAGTTGAATGGAAATGTAATATCTTTCATTAATATTTACAAATATTTACAACTAAAATCAAAATTACATCCCATTCTATTTACACTCTAAAACAAGGGAATATATTCACTTGTAGTTAATAGTTCCATCACCAATCAGGTGATCTATCTTCCCATCAGGATCTTCAAAGAAATCGGCAGTTTCCAGATTTGATATGTCGACAGGACCAGTATAACCATCGCCAAAAACATCAGTCATATTTGTTTCATTATTCTTTTCCTTTTCTTGTTCGCGCCTCAACTTCTGGTAAGCTTCAACTACATGCTTGGAAGCGCGACAAGTTCTCGAAAAACAAGTGGGGGAACCACATCTATAACAGGGACCACGATTGAACTTTGGTGGTTCCTGAATTTCCTTCCCTTTACTGGAACTAGCATTATTATTATTCCACTTCTGGGGAGCATTTGGATTATGATATGGATGTCCATAATCCCTGTTACGACCACGTCCATGGCCATTTCCAGAACCTCTACCACCTCGACCATTACCATTACCATTTCCATAATTATTCCAACGCTCAGAATTACGGCCACGACCACGGCCACGACCACGACCACGGTAACCACGACCACGGCCTGGATTTTCATTATAATATGCATTCACTTCTGGGAATGCTTGGGTGCCAACAGGGCGTCTTTCACTGTTTCTCAGCAACAGTTGGTTGTGTCTTTCAGCAAGATCTAATGAACCAATCAAGTCATCATATTTTACAAATTTCTTTTCACGATACTGCTGATGTAAAATAGTCTGAGAAGGATGGAAAGTGGTAAATGTCTTTTCCAACATATCATGGTCTGTTTTTGTTTCCCCACACATTTTCAATTTGTTCACAATCATGTACATGGCAGAGTTATACTCGCTTACACCTTTAAAATCTTGGAACCTTAAATTGGCCCACTCATCACGTGCTTCAGGCAACATGATTTCTTTTTGGCGATCATATCTGGATTTCAAAGCTACCCAAAGATCTGCAGGATCTTTTATATTCATATACTGATTTTTGAGATCCTTAACCAGATGTGTTTTAATTATATACATGGCTTTACATTTCTCAACCTCAGTTGTTTGCACCTCTTTATTGAGGGTCCCAAATAATTCTTTGGTTTTCAATATTAATTCGCAGTCATCACACCATTTCATATAGTTTCTCCCAGAAACTTCTAGCTCGTCAAATTTCAGGTTTTTCATATTCTGCAAAATAAGAACACATTCTTTAAATTTCCAGATTTCCAGAATTCAATTTCAAAAATTCAATTATTCAGCTCGGGTGAATAATATTATCGTTTCAAACTTTCCAGATCCACCATTTATTCAACTCAGGTGAATAATGATATTTTTCCAAAAATTTCCAAAATTTCCCAGATCATACAGAACAAAGAAAACATCATCACCAGACACTTTCTGATCTGGAAGATCCGGCAAAGCGACAACCAGAGAGCATACTCGTGCTGATAACGTGTTATAAAATAAAATAGAAATTGGGTAGAAGAAGACAGTTCAATATTAACCGGAAATGAACTGGGATCAGAAAATACCTGGTAATCTTGAACCCTTGGATCTGGTGATCTTGAACCCTTGGATCTGGTGATCTTGAACCCTTGGATCTTGAATATTATAAAATTGTAATATCAATGAAAGAAGAAATAAAATGTGAAAGAAAAGGACAGGAGAGAAGATGAAATGGAAACACAAAGCAGCATGTGTTTTTCTGTTGTTATATATATATATCCAAAGCCATATACACATGTACATATATATACTATGAAACATTGACCAGGTGTCAAATATATATAGCAAATGAACATGCAAACATACACGTGGCTCGTTGGTGGAATCCACCTACCATGTTCACAACAAATTTCCTTTTTTCGTTTTCCTAATATAATCAAGATTTCCTAATCCTATTCTAATTATCCTTTCTTAATCTATAAATACACATATAAACCACACCTGAAACCAGTACCAGTAACACTTTAGTTTCTTCAAGTCCAAGCAATGCAGCTCACTCTAGATCTTCTAAACAACTTCGTAGAGACGAATCGGAGCATCAACAAACCAGAACCATCGCCTGATCCATCCATGGAATTAGTCACATTAGACCTTCTAAAGAACTTCGTGGAGAGACAACCAGTAAAACACGAACCGTATCCAATTTCAACAGAACTGACTCTCGTCAACGTTAACAATCCGTGGACGATCAAAAAGAAGTTAACACAAAGCGATTTAGGAGGCTTGAGTCGTCTCTTGCTTTTAACCAAATCAGTTGATAAGTTCGTTCTTCCGTTGATGACATGACAAGAACGTGATCAAGTTAAAAGTCTCAAGGGATTTCCTGTTAAGGTTTTGGATTACGACACTGGTACAAAACATAAACTCGTCTTCAAGTTCTGGTCTAGTTCCTGTTGTATATCACTGTAATATATCATTCTGTTGTTCTTTGTATTGTTGTACTTGGCCCTTATTGTTGCTGGCTGATGGGCTTTGGAACCTTTTCCCGGTCTCGTGTATATATGTTGGTCCACTTCTTCTGCCCGACCCGCTCCTTGAATCCGCGCCTGTCCATCAGATTAATAAACCCTCAGTATAAATGCCTTCTTTTCTTGGTGGTTTAGGTTGAAGAGAGAGAAACTTTGACTGCTGTTGTTCTTCTCTCTCGTCCGCTTCTGCTAGGGTTTGTTGTTCTTGGTCTGTAAGTCGATCTTTGTGATTTTGTTGTGATGATTTGAGTCTATTGTAACTTGTACATTACTCTCTGATTCATAGTGCAACCAGGCTACTCTCTTTGGTCTGAGGTCTCCGTGGATTAGCCACTTTTGTGGTGAACCACGTAATTTCTTTGTGTTTGTTTTGGCTTTTTGTTGCATGTTTGCTTATAGATCTTGCTAGTTAATTCACAAATTGGTATCAGAGCATGTTTTTGTGAGTTGCCCCGTACCTGTAGATTGTTTGTTCTCTTTGTGATTTACACTGCTTGACCACTCTTCGTGTTCCAGGTAAAAATCTTTGTGATTTCTTTGTGGTTATGCTTGGATTTGTGTAGATCTAAGGCTAAACTGTTGTGATTCGTCTTTGTGTGTCGAATCAGTAGAGGTTAGCTCAGATCTTGATCGATCTGAGAGAATCTTGAAGGTTCTTTGTGAGCACTTTGAAACCCTAGCAGAGGCAGTAGGCGTCTAGGACTATTTCTTGCATTACTCTGTCATTATTTGTTTCTAATAAACCTTTGTGGAGATGACAGGTACATAGAAGCCCAATCACTGGAACTGAAGAGTAGATCTGAGTAAAACTTCTCAGACTACTGGAGGAAAAGCTGGAATAATTGCAGCTAAAGGCAATTCCAAGAGAAATCGGAATTGTGGAGGAAAGCAGAACCTGGAAAATTTCAGGATTCTGTTGCGGAGCAGCTTAGGAAGTCTGAGCATTTCTAAACCCTTTCCTCCTTTTATTTCTGTCTATTGCATTGATAATTGTCGTTTTTTAAATTTCTTTGTGAATCTTTGTGATAACTTTGGGTCTTGGCTGAGGGATACAAGCTTTGTCCTTGTTAAAAGTCCCAAACCGCCTGCCAGTACGGAACAGACTCGCTTGTTTGAACGTGGCTGAAGGGATACAAGCTTTGTTCTTGTTAAAAGTCCCGAACGTCCGCTGGTACGAAACACAGCTTGTTTGAGGCCCATTGTCTTGTGTTGCTCTAAAGTTTGTAATTGTTCTTGATTGCTTTGGCAGATTCAAAATCTCTTCGCATTTGCTTTGATTGTTTACTTTTAATTGTTTGTGATTGTTCTTATACTTGTTAATAATTACCTTTCATCTGTTGTCTGTTCCTGCACTTTTTGGCTCTGTTTTTAGTTGATATCTTAATCTCAGTTCTCAAACCTTTTCTGAAAATTTTTAGAATTCTGAAACTCTTTCATAATAAAATGTCTACAAAATCTAATACAAACTCTATTAATATAGAGATTTTCGATGGTTCTCAAGATTTCGTATTATGGCAAAAGAAAATGTTATCAGTTTTAGTTCATCATGGAATTGAGGGGGCTGTAGATTCTGACTATCCTGCTGGTATTACAGATGCTGAAAAGTCTAGAATTGCTAAGCGTGCATATCATACTATTCTTTTGCACTTGTCTGATGATGTTCTTACCAATGTTGCTCATGTTAAAACTACTGATGCTTTGTGGAAGGCTTTAGAAGCTAGTTATCTTGAGTTTGACATCCCTAATAGAATAATTAGCCTGCATAAATTGTTCAGTTTTAGGTTTGCACAGAATAAATCGGTGAATGAGAATCTTGCAGTGTTCAAGAGACTTGTTCAAGACCTCAACAGTAGAACCAATGAGGCTGAAAGGCTCAGTGATGAGTACTTAGCCATGGTTCTACTGCATGCTTTACCCGATACCCACAGTGTGGTGAGGGAATTTATCTCCTTTAATAAACAGGCCCTCACAACTAAAGATATAATGGATGCATTGCATTTTAGGTCTGTAGGGGAGGATGTTATTAAGAAAGAAAATGAAGGTCTGTCCGTTAAACCTGACAATAATAACAACAGGGCTAAAGGGAAGGGTAAGAAACCTCAAAAGAATAACTGGAATAGGAATAATAGTAACAAGCAGAAGGGTAATGGGAAGGCTAAATCAGGTCAAAAGTCTAATAGGAAGTGTTATTATTGCAATAAGAATAATCATCTTGTTAAAGACTGTTTTCAAAAGAAGAAAGATGAGGCAAATGGCATTATTAAATCTGCTGCATCTTCTAATACTGCTGTTGTTGATCATTTCTATGAAGGTTTAACTGCTGTGTTTGAATTGCATCATGTGAATTCTGTTGAAAATGAACTGAATACTTGGGTGATTGATTCAGGCTGTACTCACCACATGTCTCCTAACAAGGGCTGGTTTGCTAACCTTAAGGTCAATAGGGAAGGTTTTGTGTTAATGGGGTCAAACCATAGGTGTAGCATTGAAGGGTTAGGTTTGGTAGCCATTAAGCAGTATAATGGTAATATAACCTCCATTAGTGGTGTTAAGTGGGTACCTGGTCTTAGGAGAAATTTGCTCTCTGTTAGTAGCTTAGGAGAAGCTGGCCTGGAGTGTGTCTTTAAGGGGAACTCTGTAGCTGTCACTAGGGCTAACACGAGAGAGGTTATTATGAGAGGCAACTTGATAGGCAACCTATACATTTTAGAAGGAGAAACCTTAGCCTCCAAAACCGAACCTAGTAAAAACCTAGATAAAACCATTCTTTGGCATAGAAGACTTGGCCATATAGGAAACAATGGGTTAAGAGAACTTCAGAAACAAGGGCTGATAGATAGAGACATTCCTAGTGAAGTTCCTTTGTGTGACAAATGTGTTCTAGCAAAACAGATCAGACTCTCTTTCGAAAAATCAAATTTTAAAGCAAAAACTGTTTTAGAATATTTACATTCAGATTTATGGGGTCCCTCCAGGACCAAAACTTTTGGCAATGGCATTTATTTTTTATCCATAACTGATGACTTCTCCAGATTTTCTTGGACCTTTTTATTAAAATCAAAAACTTAGGTATTTGATAAATTTAAAACCTGGAAAACCTTGATTGAAAATGAAAAAGGAAAGAAAATAAAATGTTTACGAACTGATAATGGTCTGGAATTTTGCAATGAACAGTTTGATAGTTTTTGTAATGAGAATGGGATTTCTAGACATCATACCGTTAGATATACCACACAACAAAATGGAGTAGCTGAGAGGCTTAACCGTACTTTATTAGAGAAAATTAGGAGCATGCTTTTCCAAGCCAATCTTCCTAAAATCTTCTGGGGTGAAGCTCTTAGTTATGCCACTTATCTGAAAAATAGGTGTCCATCTTCTGCCATAGGATTCAAAACTCCTTGTGAACTTTGGTTTGGCAAACCCCCTAGTCTAGATCATCTTAGAGTTTTTGGTTGTAAAGTATTTGTTCATTAAAAATCTGATAAGCTAGATCCGAGGTCTATTATTGGGATCTTTATGGGCTATCAATCTGGCACTAAAGGTATCAGAATAGCTTATAAAGTTGGCTCTGTCTATAAGTTTCTAGTCTCCAGAGATGTTGTATTTTCATAATCTGAATTTCCTGGAAACTTGGTCTCCAAGCAAGAAGGGTTTAATTCATATCAGCATCTAAAAATGCATGATTTTGATATTCAAGATTCTGATAGCAATATTCCTGTTGGTCTGGATCAAAATCCAGTGACTGAAACTCAAACAGTCCCTATAAATATTCCCAATAATGAACCTGGAAATGATCTGGATGGTCCTGCACTTGTAGAAAATACTGTTAATGATTCTGAAATGGCTGATAACCCTTCTGGACCTAATTTGGATGAGATTTATCATGAACCTGATCTAGATGGCTATATCCTTGCTAGAGATAGAGAAAGGAGGTCAACTAGATTACCCTCCAGGTTCAATGATTATGTGGACACTAATCTAGTTATCTATGCTTTAAACTCTAAGGTTGAATCCAGTTTTATTCCAAACAGTTACAAAGAAGCTATATCCTGTGCTGATGCCATGAAATGGCAGAAAGCTATGGAAGAAGAATTAGCCGCCCTGTTAAAGAATAAAACATGGATTCTTGTTGACAAACCTGACAACAAACGACAGTGGCATGTAAATGGGTTTACAGGGTTAAGGATAACCTACCACTGGCTGATCCTCACAGGTTTAAAGCTAGACTAGTAGCCAAAGGGTTTACCCAAAGACAGGGAGTTGATTTTGAAGAGATTTTCTCTCCTGTTGTAAGGTACATCACCATTAGAATCATGCTGGCACTCACTGCTCATTTCAATTGGAAACTAGAGCAGATGGATGTCAAAACAGCTTTTTTACATGGTTTTTTGGACAGGGAGATATATATGGATCAACCTGAGGGTTTCTGTGTTGATGGTGGTAAAGTGTGTCTCTTGAAGATATCACTATATGGTCTGAAACAATCCCCAAGGCAGTGGAATGAACGGTTTCCCAAATATGCAATTAAATTGGGCTTTAAAAGAAGCATGTATGATGCCTGCTTATATTTCAAATCTGTTAATGAATATCCTGTGTTTATGTTGCTTTATGTTGATGATATTCTGTTAATAAGCCCTATTATGAAGCTGTAAGATAATGTGAAATCAGGTCTAAGCAGGGAATTCGAAATGAAAGACTTGGGGGAAGCCTCCAAAGTTCTTGGGATGAATATATCCAGGAACCGAACTAAATGTGTTCTTCATGTTGATCAGAGGAACTATCTGGTTAAAATGCTGAAAAATTTTGATATGACAGATTGTAAATCCAATTGTTTGCCATTGCTAGTCATAAACTTGACAGGAAAATTCCTGATGATGATCAGATTCTTTATGATGTTCCATATGCTGAGGCTATTGGGTCTCTAATGTATGCCATGGTTTGTTCTCGCCCTGATCTGGCTTACTCAATAAGCGTATTAAGTCGCTTTATGATGAAGCCCAGACAGGAGCATTGGAATGCAATAAAAGGGGTTCTGAGATACATAAAAGGAACTCTGGATTATGGTCTGAAATATGGAAAATTTACTGATCATGTTTGTATAGATGGGTATACTGATTCTGATTTTGCAAAAGACTGTGAATTCAGACGGTCTATCTCTGCCTATGTCTTCACTGTATGTGGAAACTGTGTATCCTGGAAATCTAAACTTCAGTTTGAAGTAGCTCTTTCGACTACCGAAGCTGAATACATAGCTTTAACTGAGGGCCTAAAAGAAGCACTCTGGATACAGGGGTTGCTTAAGGAAATCAAGTTACTTGACAGAAAAGCAACTATATATACTGATAGTCAGGGTGCCTATCACATTAGCAGGAACCCTGTCTATCATGACAGAACCAAACATATAGGTGTTAAATATCACTTTATACGTCTTAATGTTTTGAATGGTATCTTGCAGGTTGAGAAGATATCTACAGATCAAAATCCTGCAGACATGGGGACGAAAGTTCTTCCAGCAAAGAAGCTTCTATTTTGCAGAAGTTTCTTGCACCTCAACCAGATCTGATCATAAAGAACCTGAGACCAATGATGATTAAAAGAGAGAAAGACCTTGGATGACACCAGGATTGAATGTGATGAGAAGACTCAATGAACAATTAGATTGATATATTAGGGGAAGTCTGTTGTATATCACTGTAATATATCATTCTGTTGTTCTTTGTATTGTTGTACTTGGCCCTTATTGTTGCTGGCTGATGGGCTTTGGAACCTTTTGTCTGGGCCCGGTCTCGTGTATATATGTTGGTCCACTCCTTCTGCCCGACCCGCTCCTTGAATCCGCGCCTGTCCATCAGATTAATAAACCCTCAGTATAAATGCCTTCTTTTCTTGGTGGTTTAGGTTGAAGAGAGAGAAACTTTGACTGCTGCTGTTCTTTTCTCTCGTCCGTTTCTGCTAGGGTTTGTTGTTCTTGGTCTGTAAGTCGATCTTTGTGATTTTGTTGTGATGATTTGAGTCTATTGTAACTTGTACATTACTCTCTGATTCGTAGTGCAACCAGACTACTCTCTTTGGTCTGAGGTCTCCGTGGATTAGCCACTTTTGTGGTGAACCACGTAATTTCTTTGTGTTTGTTTTGGCTTTTTGTTGTATGTTTGCTTATAGATCTTGCTAGTTAATTCACAGTTCCCAAGCTTATATTTTATCTTCCAAATGGAGATCTGGGTTCGTGAAAAGAAGGGGGTTGAAAGTGGGGGATCGGATTGGTCTTCATTGGAATGGTTCCGGATTTGTATTCAGTGTTTTGAGGTAGCGTTTAAATATTGTAATGTTTGGTTTTGAAGTGGAATGAAGTTAGATTTTTTTATTTTTGATTTTTTATTGGGTTTGAATTACTGTTTACAAATTCAACTTCAAATATTCAACCACTTAGACTATAAGTAATACAACTTGACTGTAATGTAAACAAGTACTTTAAAACAGCAAAGACTTTTAACCAAAAGCTCTATAGATTTAAGAAGATGAATATGTTTGGAAGATCAACAGCAGAAGATGTTACAGAAGGAACTGATGGGACTGATCTTACTGCTATTGTTATTCCTATGTGTTTCTGATGTTGATTTCTATTGTTTGTTATTTCTGATGTTCATGTGTTTCTGATATTGATTTCTGTTTTTTGTTATTAGTTTGTATATGAAGATTTCAATTTCTAAATTGATTTCTGTTAAAGATGTAGATGATACAACATAGCTTACTTCCAGTACAAGTAATCCAAATTTTATTTATGTAGGAGGTTTAAGTGGTATAGAAATAGAAACAGCTAGAGTTTTTGCACTGTGGAGTATCCATGTAGTCATGGCGGTTCGAAACTTGGCCACTGGTAATGATGCAAAGCTTCCATACTTGAAAAACATCGGTTCACCAAGATTGATGTTATGAAACTGGACCTCAGTTCATTAGCTTCTGATTTCATTGCTTGCAGCTTTCCTCTGCATATCCTAATGTAAATGAAATTAAATTAAACACCTTTTGGATTTTCACATTTATTAGTACTTGCATGAATGAGTTCAATTCACTATTGCAGGAACAAGACAGGAGTTATGCAACACCATTCACACTTTTAAAAGACAACATAGAGCTTCAATTTGCACCCAATCACATAGAATACATACATGTCAATTATACACATGAGAATAAATATATGTGTGTGTGACAGTGTAATAAAGATTGAATCCAACAATTCTTACAGGTCATTTTCTTTTGACAAACCTGTTACTAGACACTAAGAAGAACACAGCAAAGAAGAGTGGTATAGAATGCAGAATTGTAATAGTCGCTTCTTACAGTCACAAGCTTAGTTATCGTGAAGGAATTCGTTTAGATAGAATCAAATCCATCTGAGTATACTACTATATAACACAGTCTAGAATGGTGGTTGAGTTTTTGAACATTGGCTTTAACTCTCTTCTGTACAGGTATACTGGATTCAATGCATATTGCCAGTCGAAATTAGCCAATGTTTTGCATGCTAATGAGCTAGCAAGACGTTTAAAGGTTGTTTTCATTGATCCATACTCTGCAATGACACATGAAATGAGTGTAAACAAGGTCTATATATGCAAAATAATTTGTCTGTAACAGTCTATAGATATAGGTATATCTATAGATAGATAGATTCGAATCATGCATATGTATTATACACCGTCTTTTTTTTTTCAGGTCCCTTTCTTCTGACAAGTCTTTTACTGGACACCATGAAGAAAACTGCAAGAGAGATTGGCAAAGAAGGAAGAATTGTAAACGTATCCTCAGTTGCTCACCAGTTAACATATCTTGAAGGAATAAGGTGGAAAATTCTTTTCCTGTAAAGATGAACTTTCAAATTTGGAAATCGAACCCAAACAACCAAAGAACTGAAAGAAGCATCTTCCGTGCAGAAAGAATGTGTCCAAGATTGCACCACTAAATAGTGTCCAAAATCACCAACGCTTATCAAAGTTAACTAAGAAAAAAGTTAGCCACATAGAAATTTGTTGGGAACACATTTTAATTCTAAAATACTTGTTAATAGGCCTAACTCACCCCAAAAGAGCCCCCAAGGGGTAAGGACTGCCTCAATCATTATATAGAAGCTATTAGCTTGTTAGCTAAGTAATGTGGGATTACACATACCCCTCAAACCCTACATACGGGCGTGGAGCCAACAATCTACTCCCAGGGCGGCCCATAATAAGGCTCATCCATCTACACATGCCCAGACGAGCTCTCTCAAGGGGTAAGGGTTTCTTTAATCATTATATAAAAGATATTAGCCCTTTAGCTAAGCAATGTGGGATTTCACACGCCTCCCTCACGCCCAACATACGGGCATGAAGCCAATGGTTACTCCTAGAGCGGCCCATAACAAGGTTCATCCATCCACACACATCCAGGTCAGCTCTGATACCATGTCAAGAGGCCTAACTCATCCCAAAAGAGCCCTCAACGTGTAAGGGTTACCTTAATCATTATATAGAAGCTATTAGTCCTCTAGCTAAGCAATGTGGGATTTCACCTGACTTTTTGTGTAATTTAAATTTTAAATATTTAAATTAGTTTAATTTATTCATATGTTTATCTCTTATTTATTTTTGTCCTTTTATTATTTTATCTATCTTATCTCTTATTATTTTTATTTTAATTTATATTTAATATTTATCTTTTATTCTATTAGCTTTATTTATTATAATTTTATTTTTTATATTTGATTTCCTTCAAGGATAGAGTTTTCATATCCTATTTTGTGTTTTCCCGTAACTAAAAATACAAAGAAAAGTTAAAGTCGAAGCAGTCACTTAAAGATTAAAAAAAAAAAAAAAAAAAAAAAAAAAAAGAAAAAGAAAGAAAGAAAGAAAGAGAGAGGTATTTGCTTATTGGCTCTCTAATGCTCAAGTCAAATTATTCCTTAGAGGGAAAGTAAGAAAATGGATTTGAATGTTTAAGATTTAGAGAGATTTATTTGTGGGAGTGTAATGCTCCTCCCTTGTGGAGACAGCTGTTAGTGGTAACGACCCTTCCCTTGCGAAGGCATCATCACCTTTCTGGGCCTAATAGGTCACTCATCCCTAAATTGCTCCAGATCAAGTATACGTAACTTTAAAGTTTAAAGTTTTCCAGTTCTGGGTTCCCGAAAACAAATGTGTACATTGACCATATAGGTAGTAACTTGAAACATTTTAACCTTTTTGAATTCAAGATATTATAGGGAGCATTAAAGATGATGATGATTCGTTAGATGATCTAACAGTCTTAAATTATCCGATTCGAACCCTACATGCATGGACAAGTGGGTTGATTGGTTAATTAGTTGGTTGAAGATAAAGTAAGGCGGTTATAGAATAAGGTGGTTAGAATTGTAACCATTTCAAAGTTAGTCAAGAGATTTTGACGGAAATATCATTTACCCATATTCCCAAGCGGGATCACACAAGTAGTAATTGGATTTATTAGGCTTCGATCAATAGCAATACGGACAACGTTGGGTTCAATCATATCATTGTAGGAACCTGGGCCAAGAAATTGGACCTAACCTGATCTCACCAAGCTCATAATGAGAATCCAACTCTGTCAACCTCCTTAATTCGATCGGATAATGTAAACTATGACCATCGTCCAAGGTAAAGATCGTCTGTATAAGTTTAAACTCATTTGATCGAAAATAAGAGACCCTACCATCAAAAGCTAGAGCTCTTACATTGGAAATAAGCCCAACAACAAGTAGCTTTCTTTATAACCTGCTTGGAAGTAGGCATCATATTTTTTATGACATTTAGTATTTTTCGAAGAGTGATTCAACTAGTGTTTTTCCGTAAATAATATTTGGTAGAAGTAGTGTTTGAATTAGCTTATGAAACTCGAATGATATAAATGGAAATAATATAAAGGTATCATTATTTTCTCACTTAAAATTAATTAAATCAATACATAAAATCATGTGAAAAACATTTTAAAAAATTAATAAATTTAATTAAGTTTTCATTTCAAAAAAAAAAAAAAAAAAAAAACTAAATGAGTAACTTTAACTTTTTTTAGTTAAAAATAATAGTGAAAGATATATTTAATAATTATTATTTATATAATAATAATAATTTTTATTCTCAAGTTGAATTAGTGTAAGATAATAATAGCATAATTTTATATATATGCTTTTTAAATATTGGTTTTACTAGTGTTTAAAAAAATTGTTATTAAAAACTCTAATAGCATGTTTGTGAAATAACATTTGAAGATGTTAAGAGTTGTAAAGGTTTGTTAAAAATCAAACTACAACACTTTAAAAGTTTATTTTTGAAAATTTTGCAATAATAAATTTTTATAAGTTTGAATCTTACTTTATAGGTTGTTTACGGACACTGAGCATAATTCACGGATATGTGAATAGCGTGATTTTAGAGTAATTAATAATAAATTAAAGCAAAACATAACATATGAGTAAAATAGGGTTATACCAACTCCTTGGTGGAGAATGAGTTGGATCTAGTCAACATATTAATGAAACTGAAATTGTACTGGATGATGACACAAATCGACAACTAAGTACATTTAAGGAGTACGTTGATGGATCATTAGGAATCACTTTTAGCCATAGGCATTCCTTTAGTTCTTCCAAGCCAAGTACTTCTAAGTTTACTGATTTTCAAACATCCAGATAAGCACCCAGGAAAAGTAATTCCAGAATTCCATCAACAGTTGGAGAAAACTCTTTAGGAATATCTAGAATATTCATAATAAAAGACCAAATTGCTAGGCCAGTCCATGAATCTGAACAAGAAGAATTTTCACCAACCCAATCACAAATTCAACCAGACACACCACAATTTAGGGAAATCAATGTAATAAATAATGAGGAATATATTGATTATGACTTCTTGCTTAGAGAGTACAATTTTTCCATCAATAGTGAAAAAATAGACCAATATGAGACCAAATATTCTAAAATTAAAAGATAAGCATATAGAGATAGATGGCTAGAAATAGTCAAGGTTTTAAATGACCAAATACTATTTTCTATTTGGTTCGCTAAAAGAAACCATTATGAAAAGAATGTCAAGTTATTTAAAAAAAAATACACCTAGAAAGTATATGACCAAGCAAGGAGAAATCACTTCAATCCACCCACCAAATACTAGAATTGAATTAGAAAAAGGCGAAGGACTAGAACCAGTAGTAGTAATACCTTATTTTGTTGTCTCTAGTGATCTTTCACCCAAGGAACCAGCTACACAGAGTCAATCTGGACTCATTATCAAACAAAACAATTATACAAATGAGTTCTTAGTGACTATAGGAGAACAATTAGATAGATTAGAAATTACTAGCCAGACAAATCATATACAGACAACATACATTAAAAACCAATTAGACAAAATAAAGACCAATAGAGATCATAAGACTTTTAGCCATAAGAAGAATAATTCAACAAGAAAGGTTGTTTTAAACCTTCTAAGCCTTTGTTTCCAGAGCCAGTAGGGATAGAAAAATGTTTTGACAAAGAAATTGAAATAAATGACATTGTTCAAATTAACCAAAAACTATCTAATCTTAATAATAGGAATAAAGCCCTAGTTAAGACTGAGACAAACATAGGACCAGTTATCCATACAATAGATGATACAATTAGTCAATAAAGTCCTTCTAAGTCTATTTCAGAAGATGAAATATCCCAAGATGGCCAATTTATCCAATGAATGACCTATTGGACTACACAAAATAATCAAAGGAACAAATATCAAACAAAGACCTTTTATCCAAGACATCACCACCTGATCTTCAATATGAAGAATCTGTCCCATATAGAGCATATATAGACAATACATGTTATCAATGGAAAAGAAATGGACTTTCAGAATACTAGATACCTATAGTTCTAAAACAGATGCATACTGTAGGACAAATATACATGAAAAAATAAAGTGTTTTAGACTCTGATGCATGTAGTATGATTACTCTAGGTTTTGAAGGACAATTATTAGGATGGTGGAAAAATTATCTATCTAGCACTCAACGAAATCAATTAGCAGAAATCAATTAGCAGGATCGGTCTAAAAGAAATCAATTAGCATAAACAAACACAACACAAGTAGCAGATATATAATCAAATAAAAATATTAAACAAATATAAGAAACACAGAGATAATATGAAATATATGATGATAATAATAATTATAATAATAATAAATTAAAGGAAAACATAAAATATGGGTAAAATAGGGTTATACCAACTCCTTGCTGGAGAATTAGTTGGATCTGGTCAACGTGTTGATGAAACTGAAATTGTGCTGGATGATGACATCAGAATTGTTCTGGGTGATGGAATTGAAATTCTCGCTGGAAGCTGAAACTGGAAATGGTGCTGGAAGTGATGATTGAAACTGAATCTGGAAATGGCTCCGAGAAATGATGTTGGCGATTGGAATCGGAAATGGAAATGGAGAGTGATGCTTGAAATTGAAATTCTTGTTGGTCTCAGAAAATAATTATGAAAATATAACTCTGCAATTTGTATTGAAATCGAAGTAGGGTACTGAAAATATAAGTGATGATGGAAGAGGAAATTATCTAAAAGTACTTAACTTTTATTTATGTTCAAAAGTGTTTACACTGGACTAGGGGTGAGAATTCGGTTAACCGAAACCGAAACCGAACCGAAAATTCAGTTTTTGGTTAACCGAACTTTAAATTTTGGTAACCGAATACCGAACCGAAATTAAAGCGGTTAACCAAAAACCGAAACCGAACTTTTGCGGTTAACCGAAATATTAACTGAAAACCGAATAATTAACCGAAAAATTATATATTTTTTTAAATAATTAATTTTTTAAAATAAATTTTAAAATAAAATACCCATTTTTTCAATAAATTAACTAAAAACCAAATATATTGACAATATATCTACTTATTTCTTAAAAATATTTAATTTTTTTAATAAATTTTGAGATAAAATCCTTAAAACTAGAATTTTCGGTTAAAAAATCGGTTTTCGGTTAACCGAAATTTTCCGATACCGAAACCGAAAACCGAACCGAACTAACCGAAAACCCAAAATATAGACATTTTCGGTTAACCGAACCGAAATTTTTTTGGTTATCGGTTCGGTTTCGGTAAAAACCGAAAAGTGCTCTCCCCTACACTGGACTATTTACAAAGAGAAAAAGGAAAATACAATTGATCTTGTTGTCTTTGCTTGTGATGTATTTAGTCGAACTAAAACTCCAACCCCTTGTTCTGCTTTTGATTCTCGTAATTATAAATGAGATTGCCTAGAGATTGAGTGTCACGCTTCTTTTTATCTGTCACAAGGAGCATGCATGATATTGCTTTGGGTCTTCTTTATATGGACACATCACATTTAGAAATGAAATGATTTTTGCTGGGTTAACACGTCTTTGGGTAGGTGGATGAATTATGACTTGATTCTTTGTTAATCTTCACTTGTCTTGGACACGACTTCTTTAGTAGGTAGAAAGTAGAAAGATTTCTTCACATATTTTCGTATTATTTTTCTTCCTTCACATGGTATAGATTGAAAACCAAACTTTTAAAAATTTTTTTTTTTTTTCAATTTCAATTTTTTAAAATATGCAAATAATTGTATTTTCGAATTTAAAATGTCCACTTAAAAAAAAAAAATCACTAGAATTATTATATAACTAATTACCAAACCAATTCACTAATCGGTAACAAAGGGTCAATTTGTTAATGTAATTCGCTATTGTGATCCGAGAATCCCTAATAGCTTTTGTAATCCGACAACCCTTGACCATTATTTTAATTGGATAACCCTTCATAATCCGACACCTCACAAATATTATAATCCGATAACCGACTGCTGCTAGCGTCAAACAGATCACACGTATAAATTAAAAAAATTAATAAATTGAAATACTTGATTTATAATAAAAAGAAAACAAAAATCCTATACCAAGCATACCCATCCATAGAGTTGGTGTTTGTGTAAAGGAAGCCCATCGCTGTAAAACGAGGCCCATAACTCCATTTTTCGTCTCGTCTGCCTCATCTCTTCTCATCTTCACCTTATCTGACAAACCCAACCAAACAAAACTCTCTCTATAAACAAACACACTGAAGATACATAGAGAGGTACAGAAATGGCGTCTCTGGCTCAACAATTCACTTCTTTAAGATGTCCACCGCTCTCCGACACTCACCTTTCTTCGAGCAGAAGACGATCAAATATCGGCAGATTGAGCTCCAGCAGTAGAAAAAGGAATGTGGTTGTGTCAGCAGCACCCATTTCTCCTATTTCTAATGCGGAAACCAGAGAGAGGCAGGAGCTCAAGCAGCTCTTCGAAGAGGCCTATGAGCGCTGCCGTACTGCTCCAATGGAAGGCGTCTCCTTCACTTTGGAACAGTTTCATGCCGCTCTTCAGAATTATGACTTCAACTCTGAGCTCGGTTCCAAAGTAAGTCCCAATCTTTTCATTTGAATGTGTGGTTAGATGTAATGATCGGTTTTGTTAGATTGTTACTTCTGAATAATTGTGTTTGAACGAACGTTGATGATAATTAGTGTTCATTGGTTGAAAATGTAATGTGTGTTCTGAGATGATTAGTTAGTTTTCTCTCTGACAGTGTATCTGATATATGTTAGACAGTACTTCTGGATAGGAATGTTTGAGAATGAGTGCCTTAGTTCCCCATATTTTTGAGTTTTCCTGAAGTTTTGGATCAATTGTTATTGTGAATTTAGGGAGGGATTTGTGGTAGGAAATGTGACTTCTCATGGTATAAATTTTGTTAGTCAATGTTTTATCTAATTTTTAATATGTAGCGTTGCGTTTGCTGTTACTTTGAGCTTACTAGGAAGTAAGACAAGCTTTACTTTTCCAAGTTGAAAAAATGCATCTGAAGAAGATGCTTTTATTGTTAAATTTGTGATGCAATTTGATTGCTTTTGGAGTCTGTTTATTGTAGCTGGTTAGAGCTGGCATGCCATCACTTATGTCTTTGTTATGTGCTTTTTTTAGGTGAAGGGAACAGTCTTTTGTACAGATGCTTATGGAGCATTAGTCGATATTACTGCAAAGTCTTCAGCATATTTGCCAGTCCAAGAGGCTTGCATTCACAAACTTAAAAATGTGGAAGAAGCAGGTATAGTACCCGGTTTGAAGGAGGAGTTTGTAATTATTGGTGAAAATGAAGCTGATGATAGCTTGGTCTTGAGTTTGCGGGTGATACAGTATGAGCTTGCCTGGGAAAGATGTAGGCAGCTTCAAACTGAGGATGTTGTAGTGAAGGGTAAGGTGGGTATTCGTATACCGGCTGAAACCTGGGAATCTACATAATTTCATTTTGATTTTAATTTTCAGAAGCCTTGTTTCCAGCATTTGTCATTTCCTTTTTAGATTGCTTTTTCTTGGTTTTCATGTGTCCCTTCTTCTCTGCTATTTAGGTACCTATTAGTTTGACTTCTCTTTTCTCATTGAATAAATGTGTAGGTGGTTGGTGCTAACAAGGGCGGAGTAGTTGCCGAGGTTGAGGGTCTTCGTGGATTTGTTCCCTTTTCACAGATATCATCGGTTAGTTGGACTGTATTTTAAACAATTTATGAGTCTTTTGTCTCATTCATATATTCAGCAGTACATGGATTTTGATCCCAAATTTGATCACTATCAATTACATGTATCAGAAATCAACTGCAGAAGACCTTCTTGGCATGGATATTCCATTAAAATTTGTAGAGGTTGATGAGGAGCAATCCAGGCTTGTTCTCAGCAACCGCAAGGCCATGGCTGACAGCCAAGCTCAACTAGGAATTGGTTCTGTGGTTCTTGGAACTGTGCAGAGCCTGAAACCATATGGCGCCTTCATTGACATTGGTGGAATCAATGGCCTTCTTCACGTCAGTCAGATCAGTCATGATCGTGTATCGGATATTGCCACAGTTCTACAGCCCGGTGATACTCTTAAGGTACACCTCCAAAGATTTAAGTCTAAAATATTTACTATTGTTAACACTATCCCTTACAATGAGCCATGGTCTATAGGTCATGATACTAAGCCATGATCGGGAGAGAGGCAGAGTAAGTCTTTCAACAAAGAAGCTAGAACCTACACCAGGAGACATGATTCGCAACCCCAAGCTTGTTTTTGAGAAGGTTGATTCTGCCACCATTTGCTTGACTAGTTGACTGCATCAAGCTGCTAAAAACTTATCTTTAACCAACAGTTTCAATTATTCTATCATTAACAGGCTGAGGAGATGGCACAGACATTCAGACAGAGAATCGCGCAAGCAGAAGCCATGGCCCGTGCAGACATGCTTAGATTCCAACCTGAGGTAAAAATCATGTTAAAAAGGAATTATGAACTAGATTGTGAAACTGTGACATATGGATATGATCATTAACTAATTGAGAGGTGTAATTTATTTGCAGAGCGGCCTGACACTGAGCTCTGATGGGATCTTGGGTCCACTCACATCCGACTTGCCAGCTGAAGGCTTAGATTTGAGTGACATTCCCTTGGCTGAGGAGGCTTGATTACATCCTGTTTGTTCATATTTAGCTCTTGTAATCTTTTTTGTATTATAGCTTCAACGGTAAAGTCAAATGTACTAATCTTATTGATCTAAAATTTTCTCATTAGTATTTGAATGAAAAATGCAAAACTCAATTCATTTACACGAATGCTGCCTCCCAAGTCATTTACATACCGAAACTCTTTAAAGTCATTTATATTCTCATTCATTTGTTTGTATGGAGTGATGATCTAACAAGGGTTGATATTGGTTTGAGTTTTTTGTTTGTTTCTATTCTTCAGCCTGAGTAAAGCCTCTCAACTTCCCTGTTTGTTGCTATTCTTTTTGCCCTTCTTCTGTTTTTGCTTCAATTGAGTAAGTCCTGCTGCTGTGACCTTCACGTTTCCGATTATGGCAGCTACCAGCTCCGGATCTGTGCAGGCTTTCATCAGTTCCTTCTCTCTCGATGATGCTTCTGGCATGTGGCTAAACAAGTTCATGGCAGTCTTTGCAGCTTCAGAGACGGTAAAAGAAAAAGTCAGTCTCACACAATGCAGTGTAGAGCCTTGTTAACAATCTGTGAAGAAAAAAGTATAGTAAATCAATACCTTTCCCTTTCTTTGCAGTGCCAGGAATTATCTTCACACGGTATTTATAGGACTGAACGGCACTGTAAGGACCACAAACAGGAACGGCGTACAGCAGGATATCAGTAGGCAGTGGATTTCCGGTCAAGTAATCCACATCATTTAGTTTTTCTTTTTCTTCTTCGCCTATTTCATGAATATCATCCTCCTCCATAGCCACCTTGTCCAGCTCAGAAGTATTGTCCACAGCCGTGGTTTCAGCCCCACCATTTGCAGCACGGCGCAATGTATCATCTGGATGCTCTTTACAATCCCTAGACAAATGTCCCATCTTTTTGCATTTGTAACATCTTTTAGGAGCATCATCTGAACCTGCAATATATAGTCTTAGTACAGACCTAAAAATTATGATTGCAGTAATGAATTAATCTTTTACTTTAATATTGATTTTTATTTGTCCAGTCTTCATTGGTACTACTTTCATCATCCAATTATCATAAAGCACAGATTCTTCCAGTAATTCTGTTACAAATTTCAACAAGCTTTAGCTACAGTGCCCAACTAAGTGTTAAGACAGAGCATCGGATTCCACAGAAATAGAACAGTCATATACTAGGTGCAGTTTTAAACAGCTTAATAATTAAACCTCTGAATTGAAACCATACCATTAATAGGCTTCTTGTCAGTGCCAGCAGCCGCTTTGTCATCTTGTTGCTCATCATTTTTATTTTGAACTTTACCAGCAGACTGCAAATTCATTGGAAGAATCATAGGTTAAAAATATTTGTGAATTGGAGTAAGTAAACAGATAGATTGAATATGACAAAATGGTATTACGACAAGTTTATACTCACAGCAAGTAATGCCATCCTAATATTCCTCTCTTCCTCATCTTGATCAGCGTACTTCTCTTTCATTTTCTTGAGTTTACCCTTCTGTCCCCGACTGACTTTACCACTCTCAGGTTTTTTATTTTCAACGGTTTTTGTTGCCTGATTAGCAGACTTGCTATTCCTTCCCTTCTCTCCCTCAATCTTGGGTTCTATGTCTTGACTGTTCTGGCCTTTCTTGAGCTTTCTTCTTTCGGCTTTTGGAATGTAAGGTTTCTCTCTTGTACTAACTTGCTTATCTTCATTGCTATCTTCCTTTGCCAAATCAACATGAGAATTCTCAAGACCATACTTGGGACTTGATAAAGTAGTAGATCCAAGTCCAAGAGCTCTGTCAATGAGGTCTTCAAGTTGTGGGGTCACAGTAGCAGCATCATTTCCAGTCATATCAGATATCTTACTATCAACATCCTTTATTGTATTTTTGTCCTCAGCAGGGTATTCATCAATAGCTCCAGTAACTGTACTTGATACCATGTGAGCAGAATCAGCAGCAGCAGACAAGGCTTCTACTGTGGGCTTTTCATCTATAACACCTTTATCTGATTCAGAATCAGAATCTTCTTTCACTGAGCCACTTTCTTCAACCTCATCAACACCTTCCTCCTCACCTTCACCTCGAATCCTCCTTTCATTTAAGTGAGACCCTAAGGAGCTCTCATCCAAGCGAAACAACAATCCAAAGCCCATTATAAGAGGGTGAGGGGGAAGAAAATTTTTTCTTCCTCTGATCATGAAGCTCCCTACTGTAAGATACTCCCCTGTAGGAGCAGTTTTACTGACCTGGTGAGGATAAACCCACCATGCACTAGTGACCATCTTTGAATCCCATGCTTGACTGTGGCAAACCTGAATCAGAAGGTCGAGTAAAAAAGTCAACCAGAGTTGCATAAGATAAAATTCTTTTTATTATATTGACAAACATGGAAAGGGCACTGACTGTGAAACACCCTGCTTGGTTTACAGTGAGTGGCGGTACTGGTTGTTCTTGCCTGTGATTTTTTATCACAGTACTAGAAGCACCATGTAGATCAGCATGGACGTACCTGTTCCATTACCATTAAAGTCAACATGAGAAGCAGACTAAAATTATTACATCAAAACCTAGTAATGAAACACTCTTAGGAGATTTTCCAACCTTCTAGTATAAAAGAGGTTACAGGAAATGAAAACCACTCTTAGGAGATCAACATAGAAAGAGCAGATCATAAATATTAATTTTAGGCTACAAATGTATTTCCAAAAGGAAAAATCCAGAAAGTGTATTAGATCACCCAACAGATTTAGTTCAAAAGCTGGTTTAGCTCACAGGCTAGTATTAATCTTTCAACTAAGCTAACACAGTTACCCTAAACACTGAACCCTAAAATCGTAAACCCTACAAAAAGAGACAATCAAACCATTGCATTTACTTACAGGTCTCCTTTTGACATGTAACGCTTGACTATCATCTCATTTTGCTGCGCATCACGTCCACTAATAATTAGGTAGTTCTCGCTGCTGATAAACCAATTGAACTTCTCAAACCAGTGAACTTTACGCATATGTGAAATTGTTGCAACAGTTTTTTCCTGCAGAAGATTGATTAGGAGGTTTGTTTAAAAGTTAATTCTGGAAGTAAGATAATTCAGCAAACTTCTCATATAACAAAATCAATTCGCTAACGAATCACACTTTTCACTTACCTTAATTTTATATGTGGACTTACAATATATACCACATATAAATTTAAAACCTTGCAAACTCATTGTGTTAGCCAGTAATAATGAAGCATATTCAGCACAGGAATAACAGAGAAAAATAAATGTCTCAATTGTCTGTGCTATCATATTACAAGCCCCCAAGAGAGTGAAATGTTCAAACAAACATACAGAACAAAGAGTTTCACATCTGAAATAGAAGACATTGATGTCACCAGACAGTAGCTGAAGAAAGTATCGCTGCAACATAAAATTACCTGTAAAAGTTGTTGACGGGTCTTCTTCTCAGCAGCTTTAAAAGCCTTTTCATGTGCTGTAACAGTTTTTTCCTGTTTGCTCTCCTGCTTTTTCTTCAATTCATACCATCTGCGAGCATTAGCATGTGCTGAAAGTGCCAAATCGACTTCTACCTACATAGAGAGGGAAATGCCTATAATTAAAAATGGGTAATTTGGTGCCATGCAAGTTCTATAAATCAATATATCATAATGGAAAGTAAGTTTGTATTTAAGTTATACCTTTTCCACAGGAAGGGTCTTTTCATCGTCATCCATTTCATCAAGATTGTTACTCAATAGCAATGTCATACAGTTCCTTTCAAGGTGCAATTTGTCAATTAGGCCAGCCACAGGGTTTCCAGACTTCTTCTCTTCTTTCACCATACGAGCAAGATCATCCCAACTCATGCGATTTGCCAGAGCCACACGAACAGCCAGTATAGCAGCATCAACATCCTCTAAGTTGTATTCTATCAGTTCGGCCATTTTAACACTGCGATCTACTTCTTTCCTCAATGTATGGACACGATTTTCCTAAAATATAAATTAAATCATTAGACACGAGAAAGTGTAAAAGAAGCATTGATATTGTTACCAATTACCAACACGGAGAAGCAAGAGATGGTGTACTAAAGTAACACTCCAAATACAAATGAAAGATTTTATAATTTGATTACAGATGTAATTAAATCCTTCCATCTGGCATATGATTTAAGTATAAATTGAATCTCTTTCTTTCTCTCGTAAATCCCAGTAAAGTAATACAGAATCAAATATCAGATCATAAGCGGAAGGACAATAAGTTAACTTAATAGGCAGTGTTAGTCTGTGGAATTCAGCTTCAAAGTTATCACTGAATGCTCAGTATCAGTCATCACTGACTGAAATGCTGAACTAAAGTTTTACTATACAGCGAATACAACAACCAGCCTTAGTCCCAATTCAACTAGGGAAGACTATATAATACTCATTATGGAAAATTGCAGACCTGATCTGTGCGTATTTTATTTAGTTTCTGAAAGGCAGCACCCTCTTTTGCCTTCTGTTGTTGCTCTGACCTTTGACTTTCAATCTTGCTGTAGAACTCATCCAATGCAGCATCAAAAGTCTCAAACTTAACAAACTCCCTAGATTTGAATTGATTCAACAAAAGAGGGCAAAATTCATCATAGATCTGCAAGAAATAACCAAATCAAATCAAATGACACGGTGCAATCAGCAGCCTGAGCAAAATAAATCAGTATAGTTCTCTTTGTCAATTTCTATAATGAAAAAACACTAGGAAATACACTCTACTTCACAGGATAAACTGCAAATAGATGGAAAAATGCTAACCTGGTTAGAAGTTCCAGGTTCTGATGGAGGACAATCCTTCCCCAAACTTTTGTTCTGCATTAAGATGTATCCTTCAGGAACTTTTTCACCAGAGATAACATCCTGTAGCCAGTCCTCAAACCTTGAAACAGCTGCTGCCAGAACTTGTATAGTCTCTTCATCTATCTTCTCACCTTTAACTTTTGTGTTTGGGACTAAGCCCGCATCTAAAATGATATGCTCAGACAGAGCAGGTCCATAACCCAATGCCTCACCAAGCACAATCTTTAATGTGGCTTGCTTGACACGAGCATTATCACCAGAATTTTTACTCAAAACTTTACTTGGTTCAGAAGACTTCCCACCCTTGTTGCCACCCTGCTTAACTTTTGTTGCATCAACCACTTTATTTCCATCAACTTTATCAGATTCATTATTATCAGGCTCCTTAGAAGAAGTAAGTGCTTCATGCAGCTTTGAAACTGTAGTACGCTCGAAGACCCGACAAATCTCTATAGGATAACGATGACGTGACATAATCGCAACACCTTTATCATCATCCCTGATATTGATGAGTTAGTATCACATCTACACAGGATTGACCAAATGACCTAATCATGCATGAACATGAACCAACAAGGTAAAAAAAAAATCATCCTTATTCTAATCATGGAAGAAACTTCCTAAGAAGCAAGTAAGCCGCAGACCAATTATGATTTTACCCCATAATGCTTCATGACTATAATCTACTTTCAACAGTTAAGGCATACAATAGAAGCTCTTTCAGCAAACCTCTGCAGGACACAACTACACGAAATTATATGAACATCACCAACCTGTGGGATCGAAGTAGAGTCAACACAGTAAATTCAGAATCTGCAAGTAGAATATTCCCTTGAGCATACAGCTCCAATATAACATAATGTGCATTTACTCCCAATCCAAACTGAAACAGGATGATCTACAGAAACAAAAACCAAACAACCATCAATCACACACCAACAAACAAAAATTTCAGTCAAGATCACAACACTAAAAAACACCCAATATACCCTATCATATCCAAGTTGCCGCACATCTTCCAACCTCCTCGTACGAATATGCTTCCTCAATTTCAAAGTAAATCCGGATGGAGTATTCTTCTTATCCCTACAAATATTCATATTCATCTCAACATCAGAATCCTTCTTTCATACATGTACTCATGTAAAAGTAATTATCTCTTCAACAACCCAAAATACTTGAATTTAATGTTGAAATAAATAAATATACATGTATACATCATACATGTTTCTCTAGAGGATCCCAAAATGGTGAAATTCTTTTTCTTAGATAAGAATCTACACAACCATAAAATAAAATAAAATAAAATAAAATAAAATAAAATAAATAAAAGTAAAAACATATTTCAGGTAGTATGTTCACACAAATACTTCTTCTAGAACTAACTATCACACAACATCATGCTAACTTGAAATCTCTCTCATGAGCAGTAGTAATACGAAATTACACAACTAGAATTATTAAGCAAGCTGAAATTTGAATAAATATAGCGAGGATGTTACCGAACATAGGCAGTGGTGTGTAAGCGAACACCACTTTCCATTAGCAGGAGGACCTTCTCGCTCTCACCGGACTCCGTCACTCCACTGCTATTCATCAGCTTGAACATATACGTCTGATAAAAGAGAGAAGAACCAATTCAATCATGAGAAACAAAGACAGTCTCATTTATGAAAAATAAATAATAAATAATAAATAAGAATTTAAGACCTTGGGTGAGAGATCGTAGACATTGGAACACCGCATGCCGATGAGTCTACGGAGGCACTTCACTTCGGCCGCCACATCGGCCGTGTTCATCCGTACCTTCACCATTTTTGTGTTGGTTTGTTTTCTGAGTTTTTCGGTGATGTGGAGGAGTAAGGAGGACGCAGCTCATGCTGTGGTGGTCTTTCGTTTTTTATACCGCCCTCCTTATTTTTTTCTTTCCAAAATGGACCCAATTTTAAAAAATATTTCAAATTTATCCCATTCTTTTTGTGCGATTTCGAAATATATCACTAGTAGGATTTATAAGGCGCAAATTACATTTGGCATGAGCAAGTTTTTCATAATCACATCTGTGAATCAGTTTTCATCAATTTCACACTAAATAGTAATGACTTTTAAATAATGTTATACTTGAGTTGACACAATTAAATGTTCCAATCATGTTCTTTTACTAAACTACCCTTATTAGTCAGCACCTAATCAACGGAACTTATCAGATTATAAGTTGTACCGGTTATCTGATTTTATTTTATTTTTCTCAAAAAAAATTAGTAACTTTTTTTAAAATAGTCGTTCATGACTGTTGTCACTCTTTGTTTATAACCAACCACATTTCTTCTTTTTTTTTACATATCACCAACTTTATTTTTCCCCTACTAACAAATTTCAGTTTCATCTCCAGATTCTGCAAATTTTTATAGCCTGCCTCAACTAAAGTGAGTATATCTTCTTCTGTCAACTTATTTTTCTTTATACCTTCTTCCATCAAAATTATTTTTAATGATAAATAATATGAAAATATTACTTTGTAGTGCCGGTGTTTTGGACTTGAAAAAATGTATGAACGTTATGTAAACGTGAATGGAGAAGTTCTAAGATTTCGAAACCTTCAATGCAAGTGTTATCGAAAAGCGGCAATTGGAATTTCGGAGTCGGTCGATAATCCTGGAAAGTTATATTTCTATTGCAAAAAAAAAAAAAAAAAGTAAGTGTAGTTTTTATACATTTTAGCATCCGGAAGAAAACGAAATTATGTATGAAGCTATAGAAGCATTATCTGACGACTCTACGTGCAAGAAATGGAAATTTTGGAAAAAATAAAAGACAAGTAAATGAAAGAACCTACAGAAGAAAAACAGAACATGGAAGTAGCAGTAGACATGTTAATGAATGAACAATCTATGAATAAGAACATTATCTACGACTGAAAACTCAAGTAGACCATATGCAAATGATCGTAGTTAGAATGAAGGATCAAGTCATGATGCAAAATGTATGTATTCTAAGTTTAATTTTAGTTTTATTTGTATGGGTTTATTTTGTAAGCAGAAACTAAAATTATTTACCTAGAATACAATAATAAAGATCTTCATACACTACATATAATGGTTCAGCATGACAAATCAAATTCATGACACCAATAACCAACAAAACTGTCAAAATAATTTTAAAAAATGAATAACATTATAATTGAAAGGAATAAAACAGAGTTATCCAAACAATAGTTGAGTGTAATCAATTATAGTAAAATAAACAAGAAAATTTAATTCAAGCTAACAGACAAACATAACCTTCCAACAATGAAGCATAATTGACATCAATAACATTTAAACAAGTGTCATTGATTAGTATCTAATTAGGTGTCTAGGAAAATACATTCTAACAAAATTTAGAACAACCATTCAACTACAAAAGATAAGCAACATACGATTTCCCTAGGCACCTGAAAAACTTAAAGCTTAAGGTAATACAAAAATAGGGGCAATAATCTTATAAGAGTACTTCAGACCCTACAAGTGAGCATAAAACAAAAACATATGGTAGTTATAATGCAAGACCTGTAATCCAGCTTCCTTTGAATGGCTGCCATGAAGATCACTTTTGGAAAGGTGTCCAATCAATATCCAATCCCGCTACTATAGCTGCTATAAGTATCAATACATTAGCAAGTTTAGGGTTGATATTGAGAATGAAAACTATAGTATTCCAGTTAATAAAACTAATCAATTATTTGCTCTAATAATTACTTGGATTTGATCGGCTACTTAATGGCCACAACATGCTTAAACTTGAATATAAATTTTCCATCTGAATTATAGGTTGAGAGTTGTTCCCTACAACTGAAGTTGTCTGTGGAGTATTTGTGGTACCATGTAGGGAAGTCGGTACAATCTGCAAACTTTTCTGGCCAGATTGGTTCTTGGAAGATTTTTCAGCATTTACATTATATAGACAATCCTTCTGTTTCTTCTTCTTCCCATCAGTCTGATTAGCTGAAGGATTTCAGCATGTGGTCATTTAACTCCACCAGCAGTACGACCTTTCGTCAAATGCGTTGGTCGCGAAGTACTTCCAACCTGTACAATAAAAAAGCATAACATGAAATTACGTCCAATACAATCAATAATGCATAAACAACATTAACCACAGTGTTATTAAAAGCAGTGACCAATGACATAAAGATATAAATTCACGTTTAATACCTCAAATTGACTCTTTTTGAATACTCTTGGGCGTGAAGCAACAGTTATAGTGTCACTTGTCTGGCTCACATTCTAGTTAATAAGAAGTTATTAGCACTTTAGATACTGTAAATTTATATACAAGTTCATAGTACTATATTACATACATTTTTTCCCTTTGTTGTCTTTGATTTAGACTGCCTTCTACCGATCCTCGCAGGCACAACAGGGGGAGTTGTCTATTTTCACCTTCGCACATTGTGTCCAACCTTCAAGCAACCAGAGCAATGTCCTTTACCTGAGCGCTTTGGCTTTAAAGGACCCTCTACAGTAGGATCACATATTCTGTTCTTTTTCAGTCTTCCAGGTTTTTGCTTTACCAGGGGATGCAAAATTTTAGGATGATCAATGTCAGACCATGTAGATTCATCAGGAATTGGGTGAATGACATGGTCATAGCAGTTCACCATTGCTGCTACTGTTAGATAATCATGAACCCAGAGTAGAGCATCTCTGCGAGTTGTTGTCAACATTGCCATTGCATGTCTGCAAGGAACCCTAGAGACTGCCCACTAATTACAGCCGCCTATTTTGGTCTCTAAATTCACAAGCCTGTAGCTTTTTCCATCTCTAACTTCAAATTCAGTGTCCGATGACATTGACGTAATGACCTTGCTGAACATTCAACTGTACCTTTTTCATGACATTTGGTGGTACTCTTACTTGTAGGTTCCTTGCATATTCGAGACGCTTTCTCATCAACTTCATACCTCGGCATCTTAAATTCTCCAACAATTCCATAACAAGTTGTTTACGAAGCTTGTCAACCCAATTGTTGGTAGATTCCAATATGTTATTGGTTACATGGTCAGATTTGGCATGGGAATGAAAAGCATGTCTGGACCAGTGCCTGGCTTCTATCTCACTCATACAATCATATGCATCCAAATCTATTGTCACTAGGAGCTTCATTGATTCTTTAAACTGAGAAACAGTGTGGGATTTTGCCACTCTCCAAATTAAATCACATGTATTTACATTGTCAACTTCCAATTATGATAGCAAGACACGACAGAGAAAAGAATAACATACAGGGTTAATAGAATTATAAACGAACAAACAGACCATCTTTTAGAACAGATTTAACTGTCTCAACATTTAAAGAACAAAATAGAGATACTAAACCCACTTATCTATGTTGTTGTCAACCCTTAAAATAAGTTGATATAACAAGTATAAAGAAAAAGTCAATGAAACCACGATAGATATTAGTTACAGGCGTAGGTACTTATAGCTATTAAAAGTACCTAGTTGAAGATATTATAATTGTAGTTGGCAAATAGAAAGTATAACATATTATGTTTAGTAGAGGTTTCGCCACATAAATTAAGTGTAGTCACAACTCTAGCACTGATTCTGATAATCTAATAAGATTTATATTTAATGATAAGGAATCCAATTGTAAGGAATTAACTTCATATATTTGAATACAAGATTAAATAAGCAAAAAAGTATTGAACAAAATAGATTCTACGCATCAGAATCAGGGATAATGGTTCATACTTTTCTATTCCTGGAATTTAGTTGGTATTATGAAAATTCATTTAGATCTGTTTTCTAAAGATGGTATGAAACAGTGCACCATCATACTAAAGTTTTTTTGTTTATTCAGTAATCCACTTTTCATTTTTTCCTACATGGTACCTGAAAGACATTTACATAACTAATAAAATGCTTGACATTAAAATTTTTTGAAAAATGATTTACCATGAAAGTTGAAGGTTTGAGCTTCATTACCTAATATGGTTCCTGAAAAATTTCTTTTCACATTAGCTATAATGTGCCTCACACAGTACCGAGTTTCAACAGCTGGCCACACAACATCAAGAGCTTTTAGCACCCCCTTTTGACGATCGCTCATGAATATTAATCTTAGAGGATCATCATTTCCTGAATATTTAAAAAAACAAGCATAATAGTCAAAATTGAAATAATATATTATATTAATATAAATGCAAACGTGTACTGATCATTTTAAAATGATTAATGTACTTTAATTATAGAAATTTACCTATGTGGTCATTAAATATAGTAAGGAACTATGTCCAGCTGTCCTCATTTTCCGACTCCACAATCGCGAACACAACAGGGAAGATGCCTGAATTCACATCCATTCCAACAGCACTGAGTAACACACCACCATATTTTCCCTTCAGGTGACATCCGTCAACACCCAGAAAATGTCAACAACCCTTTAAAAAACCCCTATTTTTGTGCACTGAAACTGATGAAGAACCGTCGAAATCTGACAAGTAAATTTGCACTAGGAGATAAGCAGTGGAGCATTGCACGTGAACCATGATTCCTTACATACACCTGAGGAAGGAGAACATCTTGTTATAACTATCCTCATATTCACTACCAGTACTGCTCAGGGCATTGTTCGTGCTCTATATAGTGCGTGTCGAGGCACACGTATGTCATATTTTTCCTTCAACTCATGTCTCAAGGTTGGAATTTCAATTCTAGGATTATTCAATATGACATGCTTTAATTTCATGGCAAATGAGCATTTGCTTCACTATTTTGGTTGAGTCTCTGGCAATCATGATGATCAACCAATACCTTTATTTGGAATCCAACTCTGCTAATCGGACGACTAGCAGTGATCTTCCAGGGACAGCCCAAAACTTTACACGTAGCATGAAATCTTTGTGTTTGGTTTTGCTTCCTATCAATTTCAAATCCTTCTTGGATCATGTAGTCTTTAAGGTTGGATTTGAAATGTTCTTTAGATCTGAATAAGTTACCAACACTGAGGACAACTTTTCCATGTTCATTATCTTTATGCAGAAGCCCAAAAGGATGTTCCAGTTTCTCAGTGTCTTCATAGCTGGAATCATTAGAATGAGAAGGAATATTAGGATCACCTTCATACAAAGCTGCATCATCAAAGTCCACATCAATGTCTATTCTTCACCTGGAGCATTTTGTTCTTCAACAACATTTGTATTTGCAGAACTTCTCCCTTGATAATCCCCATCCCTTCGATCTCCTCTTCCTCTGTCTTCATCTGTAGTTTCATAATAATTTGTATCTGTTTCGGAAGTCTCCTCATTGTAGTTAGGAGGTAGTTCCTAATCATCATCATCACCATCACTCCTAGAATCATAAGTTTTGGCATGGTCAGAATTTAACTCTACATCTGTGTCTTTATCACTTTCTTCTTCTTCTTCAGACTCTTCACTGTCTTCTTCCCCATGAATAACAGTTTTATCTTCAACTTCCCTTGTATCCACATCATGTGTAAGATGCTCTCTGTCTGTTTCTTCTTCTTCTTCTACCTCAGCTTCCTTTGTCACTTCATCAAGTTCAACAGCCTCATTGACATGGTATTTCTTGTTCAGTTGTGCACCAGGCAGAACATCTTGTTCATTTGATTACTCCCCAACAGTCTCTTCATCTGAACTACATTCATCTTCAGATCCACCTTCATAGCCTCTATTAGGTTCATTTCTGCTAACATTCTCACTTGCCCCTTCTATATTTACTTCTTCATTAGTATGCTCTTCAACAGTATCTGGCCTTCCACTACTTGAACTGATTTATACTATCGAAAGAAAAGAGTTGCTCCTGCTTGGCCCGTATCCATTATACTAGTAAGGAATTGTCACACTGTCACTTGTCCTTGGTCTGGGCATGTTTTGATTAACACTCTGGGATAAAGCATCAAACATATGTCCCTTAGTTAAAGCTCTATCTCTGACAACCTCCATATCCGGCTGATGTGATGGTAGTATAGCAAATGGTAATGGATCTGGATACAGGGTCATGTTGATCATATTAACCTTCTTACAAATAAACTCGAACAACCAACTCTGTAGCTCAGTGTCATTAGTGATATGGCACTTTGTATTGTCTCATTGTAACATAACCTCTAATATTGTAGGCTACACTATTGAAAATTCTTGACCACCACTGTGATGTACCAAGACAGAAGTTTTTAAAGCATCCAATGTGAAACTTTCAGGCTCATAAACCATATATTTGAACTAAGATTGATGGTACCTTACTATAAGCTAAGAATGCCCATTTTTCCTGCCCATAACCATGAAATTAAGTGAATTCTCAGTAGAACAAAATACAAAAAAAAAAATTAAAAATCATATAACTTCAAAACACCCATCAAGCAATATTCTTATTAAGTAACACTCACAACCTAAATCCTAACAGAAAGTAACACTGTAAAATAACAATAACAGAAAGTAACACTGTAAATTAACAATAGACATGCAACTCTGATAAGTACCTTAAACAATTAAAATCTCTAATAATATAGTACTCACCAACAATTAGAACCTAAATCCCCTTTTCAAGTAAACAAGCAAGCAACATGTTAAAATCTCACATAATCAACTTTTGAATAAGTACAATTTTTATTTAAAGTAAGTATTTGTGGTCATCTAAGACACAAAATGCACCAAAACATGAACCATATAAGCACCCATCACAAATGAGAAAAGCAACATCACCATATACAATAATCAAGCAATCTAACAACAACCTCAATAAAAGACAACCTTCGAATTTACTTACAAATTATCAAAGCATAAAGGAAATGATCTAACTTACGTGAACCAGTTGATACTCTTCAACAGAAACCACCTTACTCTTTAGCTGAAATCCCTAATTAGCTACTTTTATACACCCGCTGAGATTGAGGGGTTAATGGAGGGAAATAGAGTGTTTGCTACACCCAAGGTAGAATTTAGAGCGAAACAACATTACTTTTGGCGCTCACCGGCAATGTGAAACAAATGTCAGGACTTAGTCTGCGAGAAGGGACTGCGATATGAAATTGGGAGCGAGAGTCACACACTCTGTGAGTGAGTAAGAAAGGCAGAGTGAGAGAGAAAGACTAAGTGTTGTCAGTTGGAGTTTGAGACACCTGAGCTAGATTGTACGATTCAACAATTAACAATTTTTTTTAAAAAAAAAAGTGATTTTACTCTTCTGCTCTTCTAGATCAAAAATTACATGAACCACTTTAGCAATAGCTGTAACATTCTCATCAACACGTACGCACTTAAGGAAAGTCAAATGTGTTAACCTAACGGTGTCAACTCAAGTGTAACATTATTCAAAAGTCACTACTATTTAGTGTGAAATTGGTGAAAACTGGTTTACAGGTGTAATTATGCAAAAACTCGTTGATGCCAAGTGTAATTTGCCCGATTTATAAGTGCAAAACTCGCAAAAGCGCTAACCAAACACAACTCAACAAAATTATTTACAAATTTCCTTAGATCAGTAGATTTCATCTGGACTTGAATTTTTTATGGAGTTCGTACTCTCGAATTCATTAATATTAAAAATAAAAAGTCTTTTGGCATCAATTTTTTTTATAATTTGTTTTTGTGTTAAAAGTAAAAAGTATTTTTTTCAACAATAATCTTACTAAACATGTCACTACTATCACGTCATTCACAATTGGTGACGTCAATCCTGAGTTCCAATATGTCATTACTTTATTCTAATATTCATATTTTATCATTTTTTTCCTTCCATTTTCTTTCAGTGTCGTGTATCTTTTTTTCGCTCTATAAATTTATCGAGTAAATTATTATTATGTTTATATTTTCTTACCTAATCTTGAATAATTTGTTGAATGTAATTGATAGAATGGGACAATTTATTTTTTTAATATAAATATATGATAGAATTAAATCATTTTTTCAATAAAATAAAAAATTTGACACGTGATAAAAGTTAAAAAAAAAAAACAAATATTTTCGAAAAAATACATATAGATAATTTCAAAATATTTCACAATTATAATTAAAGTAAAAAATAAATAAATAAAAATAATAACTAATGGGGATAAAATTGAGTTTTACTTGTTAATATTTTAAAATCTTTAAAAGTCATCCAAACAGAGAAAGGAAGAAACGATTTTTTAACTTTAAATTTCCCTAACTGGTTAAAAAAGTCTATAAAAGTCTGTCAAATTTAAAAGTCTTCAAAAGTCATGAAAATTATAGTACCCCAAAACTTTTACAGACTCTATAAAATTCATAATTCGATACCCCAAAACTTTTGAAGACTTTTTAAAAGTCTATAAAATTCATAATTAGATACCCGATGACTTTTGAAGACATTTTAAAAGTCTATACAAGTCATTATTAGATATCCCATTATTTTTATAGAGTTTTTAAAAGTCATGATTAGATACCAACAGATTTTTAATGACATTTAAAGTCTATAAAAGTCATCAAAAGTCATGATTAGATTACACCCATGTTAGGTTCCGATTGGGGTATTGTCGACTTCTTCCGCCCCAACGAAGTGATGCTCCATTTTCCCTTAAGGTATTCTTGTCTTATTTTTATGTGTTTGTTTGCTGCACTGGACGATCAGCAAGATGGTAAGCACTTTATTTGTGTTGTTGGTGTAGTAAACATGAAATCGATGACACGCAAATGGGTTTGGGTCAGAATAATCCAATTGCAAAATTGGAGCCCCGAACATCCTGGCATGCAGACATGGTGAATTCAAAACCTGGATTTGAGAGTGACAGTGGTTTGCGCGGTGACGGCCATCTATTACTTCTGGCTCTTATTTAATATAAGTAGAATTTACTTTTGTTCATACATAGTTAATCACTTGAAATGGCCGTTATTGCCAAATGTTAACAATAGTGATGTTTCAGCTGCCTTTCTTATAGGTTCCTAATATATACCGATTTTTTCCTTTTTTTTTTAATTTTGTTATTTCTTTTAGTGTCTTACTTCTATGAATTGGTATACAGTGTATTGATGTGATAGCAAAAATATGAATATATGTTTGGTTGTCGTGGTGGGTTTGCCTGTACGGATTTATCAGTATTGTTTTCTAAGTTACTAACGTTTACTCTCTGGATTTTGTTGTTCTACAACATAACGTGCGGTGTATTTTACCTTTGTTAAAGATGGCATGTACTAAGATATTTTTCAAGTGCATTAACTCGATGAAGGCAATACAAATGCAATGTAATAAGTTAATTAATTCACTGTGGAGCCAGTACACCGACAAGCATAATTTTTCAAGCTTGGTTTTGTTATGCTATAATGAATACTGTAATATTGGTCTTAGATATGTTACTTGTACACATAGAATATACTAGTGGGTTTTTATTATTTTTGGTTTGAGCAAATTATTTATAATGTATGAAAGTGTGTATCAATATATTATTTTGACAGGCAAAGTTCTCTTGGCCCAGAATCTATTGTTTTCTGGGGTTTCATGTGTACCCACTCTTGGGACCAACACAATATAGTTGTATTAAGTGGTTGTTATACAGTTCAAGGTATTTATTGTCTGAATGTTTTAATTGTTTTGCTTTAATGTGCAACAAGGAAAAGGTGTATGCTATACGTAGGTTAGGTGTGTTTGATTGAGGTGTCGAAAGATGAAACTATGTGAATTTGATATGAAATGTAATGAGAAGGATAAAATTGTTAAGAACCGAAGCATAGTGATAAAGAAGCTCTGTTGACAGATAAAAACTAGGAAACACATGACTACATATCATATATATGCTAGCAGGAAGAGAAAAAAGGCATTGCCTAAAATTTAAGTGGCACGACGAAATTTCGGCATCTTTGGGTTTTATTCTACAATGTTTCACCGTCACAAGAAAAAGTGTAAAAACACTTCTCCACAAGCAATGGTTGATATGTACTAGTCAAGGGGAAATAACATAACCTTTTTGAAGGCATCTCCCGAATTTTACTTGCGATGGCGAAAATTTTCCCAACTTAGGGATTTTTTTCCCAATTTTCACCATCGAAACGAAAAGTGTGGATACATCTCTCCACAAGCAATAGCAGCTATATTAAAGGTCACGGAAAATAATAACCTTTCGCAAGACATCTTCCGAATTTCACTTGTGATGGCGACAATTTCCCTACTATGGGAATTATTTTTTCCAGTTTTCATCGTCACGACGAAAATTGTGGAAACACCTCTCCATAAGCAATTGTCTCTATATTAAGAGTAGGGGTAAAATCCGAAAAATTGTTACAATGTTTCATATAGTACAATCATAATTGGTCAATAGTTCTCATTTTTTGGTATGCTTACCCTGTCGATTGTATTTTAGATCCGAGTTTTCTTTACTTGGACGATAAGTACTTGTTATTAGACATACCTCATAACTTTCAGACATGGCAGTCACCTTTAACTGGTTTCAAAATGCAACCTCTTCATAGTACTACATGTCAAATATATTTGTATTAAAAGCTACCACACATAATGTATTTTCATAACGCTCTATGCTTGCAAATATGTAAATAAATGAGAAAATGATAATACTATATGTTATATTTATGATATTACCTGAGAAAATGTTACAATGCCTGCTTCCTGCCTTGTTACTATCCAGTTTGATGTCCAAGGAGTAACACCCCATATTGTGACAGGTTAAAAGGAATTGAATTGCTACCCATATCACCAATGTGCACATTGTTTTTCGGCAGCCTAGAACTTGAAAACTCCAAAGTTAAGCGTGCTTGGCTTGGTGCAATCTTGGAATGGGTGACCTTCTGGGAATTTTCCCGGAAAGCATGCGAGTGAGGACAAAGCTTGCTGGAAAGCGTAAAGGTGGTTTGTGGGGCTAGTGGTCAGCCTTAAGACCGATTGTGAATGATGTGGCGCCCTGCCACCGCGCCTCGGGTTCATCCGAGAGCGGGGGCCGCACGTTACACAAGGTCTGGCGTATTAGAGGATTTAATGAAGGAACATGTTAGTTTATGTTATTTTTCTAACCAATGCGTAAAGAGTGTCCTTACAGTACGTATATAAATAAATTGACTCATCCAACTTGCCTACCTCTTGTTGATGTCATACAACAGCGGAATTCGTCGATGTATCCATAAATATTGAGTAGGTCAAAAATAGTATTTATTCTGTCAGTACTAGAGAACACATAAGCAGCAACGACAATTTCTAACGTAGTGATGCACGAATGCTACAATGATGTTAGGTGTCAAGGTCTTCTCCATGTTGTCAATTAGCATGTGCCCAAGTTCTGATGAAAACTCTAAAACATTCTTAGACGTTAAATAGCATAAACTGTCGGGCGAGATAAATATATGAGAAAGATAGCTCGTTAATTTTGGTAAACGAACAAAAATTGGTAATTGGTGAAGCAAACAAAGTTAGCTTGTGTCAAGTGTGGGTTAAAATGAAGGGAAACATGTATACCTTGCACAGTGTGAGCTGATTTATTTTACCCAATATGCTTCGTATCCTAAAAGGCATTAATGAAGGTTGTAGTTAGCAATAAAATGTACAAAACGTTCCACTATTATGGTAAATGTAATTGTACTTTCCATACCGCTTCGACCGGAGAGAGCTTGATTTCAGTTGTGTGATGGGCGTTGGACATAATGATGTCTTCCATATGATGTATCTTTTCAGATGTCGTTGTTAATGGTACCTGTTAGTACAGTGCTAGAGATCGGAAAGTTGTCCAATGCCTGTGTAACAAAGACCTTAAATTGTGATTGGTCAAGTGAGTAGTAGCACCTAGTAAAATAATAATGCATAATAAATGGGAGTTAAACATCGTGGAGTAATCATTTAAATGGGTCAAAAATTGTACACCTTATACGGCTCGCTTAGGGTTCGCCATGGTTATGCAAAACCAACAGTAGGGTTGAATATCGTTGCTTCATACTAAAAATTTCTAAATCCTAAATCTATCACCTGTAAATTACACAATACATTTATGGGCACTATTGATACTTGTGATACTAGTATACATATACTATAATGGTTTCCCAACGGAGCCGGTCATAATCTTAGTTTGAGGCTAATTGATATTAACATTAGGGTTAAGTTGTAATTCTTTTAAGGATATGGTAGGTCAATTGTAAAACTCCATACTGTAGAGAAACTATACCAAAATACAACACTCACCAGGCTGGGTAGCCCATTCTACTGTTTCTGGCCCTACCACTACTTCTAGTAAACCATTTGTGGTTGACCCCTACTTTGTTTAGCACAATCATTTTCTGCCTGCAACATCGGATCTACATGTTTGTCATCATCATTCTGTTTATGACATCTTTGATCTAGTTCAGCTAATTCGGCTGGACCACCATGTCTGGTATCATTTTTACTTCTGCCTCAACCACTGTTTATACTTGGCCATCTTTATCATTTTGCAGTTGACCCCTATCTTCTTGTTCAGTTAAATCATTTTATGTCTGCATCATTCGATCTTGTGTCACGTCTTATCATTCAGTGCATGACCCATTTGATCTAATTCATCTGATTTGGCTGCTAGCTGGGCCAACACTTCTACTATCATATCTCCATCTTCCAGTATCCTTTGCCTTAAATCTGGTGGGTCAATTCATCTATTGGTTAAACCATCACTCCATGTGCCACTTTGTTTCCTTCTTGTGCCTCATCCACTTCAACATATTGTATTTTATGGCTTATCATTCCGCATTCTTCAATTTCTGAAATAGGATATAAATCTTCCTTCACTTGTATATCATTCGAATCCATGAACTATTCTACATCATTAATCGGCCTTAGCATGTTCCCATCTACCTCATAAGGTACTTCCTTACGTGAGTTTTCCAACGTTGACATGGTTGACATTAGAAATGTCAACTAATTTCCATCTTTGATATTTCGTCTTAAATCAGAGCTTGTCCTTGTATTATCTCAGCTATTTGGCTTTGATAGCACAAACCTATAAATTAGTATAACATAGAGATTAGTTAAATAATAACTAAATTTCAGCAAAAGTTAGACACGGCTTGGAAATGTACATAAATGTATAGTATTCCTGCGGTGTTGCTCTTCTTCAGTCTGTGTTCCAACTGGAGGCAATATAGATCCAAGTTCTTCATGTAACTAAGATTGTGATCTAGCTCTCCATACATCCGTAGTTGGTCCACTAACTTATGCTTGTTTCCGTTCAATGCAGTTCTTGATGTCTTTCTTTGAAGATCATGTAACAACCAGTTATTCTCAAAGTCTTTTTTGTTAGACTCTGAATCCTATGGCTCAGGTCCATAGGTCTACTGAGGCTCCCAATATAATTAGTTGCTTCTCATTTTCATTGTAGCAACATTTCTTGGTGGATTGGCAGTCCAATGTGTTGCTCGAGTAATGATATTTTTGTCAAATGATCTCCAATATGGAAATTGCTCCTCCACCTCATATGGTATCAAGAGTGGACAAGATACTTTCACCTGTAATAATTAAATAATATAGGTAATTATTATGAAATTTAATAAACCAATCTAAAAAATGTTGCAAATACATTTTCCAAACATCGAGATCATTTCAAAGTGAAAATTTTCGAAATGCACGAAATCTTAAGAACTTGGGATATTGGTGTTATAGTTCTTTACTGATATTTTCTTCATCGACAATATCACATCGAACTGTCGGAATGTGTTCCACTGCCCACCACTGCAGAAAAAAAAAACCCAATGAAATCATCATATTCTATTAACTATAACCTATAAACAACGAACATTATCCAAATATGTGAAAATGATAGGAAATTGGAGCAATATATTGGTTTTTATAAAATTATAATATATATATATATAAACGTACCAACAATGACCAGCACATCCCATTCATATGTCTTTTTACCCCATCCAAGTTACCACAACTAAGGAGTACAACACCAAAGAGTATGTCAAGGTCCCTCATGAATGTTGCTCTATCCTCAACAAGTGCCCATATCCAATTAGGTATCAAAGTCGTGTCTTCTTGAGCTAGAAGAAACCTATTTACTATGGCACCATATTCCGTTGTAAGAAAATCATCCACTACTATCTCATTCTCATTCTCATTCTACCCCATGAGATCTATAATCTACCTAACTAAAATTTTCTTACATCTGGGACATAAATGACGTGTGACATATGTCTCTCTTAATTCTCCTCCATGTAAGCTAGTACTTTTTATGTTACCAAACTTCAGTCTCGTTAGAAGACAAAACTCTTGGTCACTAAACCTATGTAGGCGTCCTCCAATTGTGAACCACATCTCTTTGGGGCATTATTGGTTGACCTTTACCTCTCACTATAGGATATGAATTGCAGCTTTTGCAGGGAATGAGTAACTTCTTTCAAGCATATGTTAGAGGAAACCAAATGGACTTTTCGAGAATGCTTGTAGTTCTCAAAATATTTCACCAACTAGATAAATATTGTAACACTTGAATATCTATTGTGTGTATTCAAAGAATAACTAGTGGGTGGTTGATTTCCTCGTGTTTCTTGTGCCACTTACACGTTTGTGGATCCATCCTCATTTTACAACCCAGGCAAGGCCGAAGCCCCCACAACCCAACCATATGGTGAACAAAGTCCCTTTTATAATCAACAGACCAGTATTTCCAAGTATTCGATAGCTATCAACTCCTTATGGCATGCCAACTATCCGTACAGACTGAAATCTCTACTAAAGGCGACAACATTTATTAAACCCAACATAACAGAATAATTAATTCAGCAAAATTTTCACAGTCTCAACACATATCCAAGAACACGATCAACACACATCACCACAAGTATCTACAAACTCGTTTCTTAAGCCAAACAATGAATTTAAGTCTCATACCATAACAATTCGTAATTTCCTATTAAATTGTCTAACACATAAACTAGAACAGGATAAGCCAAATGGTCAACTATAACCCAAACAGAATTATATTTCTCCTTCGTAAGGGATAATCCACTTACAAAGTCCATAGTAATCCTATCTCATTTCCACTCTGGAATAGAAATGGACTGCAACATTCCCGACGGAACCTGATGTTCAACCTTCACCTGCTGACATACTAAACACTTAGACACAAATTCAGAAATATCACGCTTCATACCAAGCCACCAATATTGAGGTTTTAAATCTGCATACATCTTAGTACTACCCGGATGCATGGAGAATGCACTATTGTGGGCCTCCTTTAGTATGGTATCCCTCATTTCACCACAATCAGACACAAATAATTGGTTCTTAAAGTATAAGGAATCATCAACTGCTAGCACAAAATCGCCCGATCTCCCTTCTTGAATTTGGACCTTCCATTCGGCCACCTTAGCATCGGATAACTGATTTGTTTTTATTTGCTGAATTAAACTAGTTCTCACTTGCAATTCAGCTAAGATAGCTTGGTCATTCACAAGGGATAACCGAGCAGTCAACGAAAAAAGAGCATTCAACGATTTATGACTTAACGCATCAGCCACCATATTTGCCTTACTAGGATGATAGTCAATAATGAAATCATAATCCTTAAGTAGTTCCATCCATCTCATTTGTCTCAAATTTAGCTCCTTCTGAGAAGGAATATACATTAGACTCTTGTGATCGGTGTAAATGAAACACTTTTCACCATACAAGTAATGCCTCCAAATCTTCAAAGCAAATACAATCGCTGCCAGTTCCAAATTATGAGTCGGATAGTTTCGTTCATGTGTCTTTAACTAACAGGATGCATAAGCTATAACTCTACTGTCTTGCATAAGTACACACCCCAACCCATAACCCATTCAAAAAGGCATCGGTAAAAATAATAAAATCCTTACCATACACCGGTTGAGTACCAGAGCACGAGTAAGTAATCCCTTCAGCTTCACAAAACTACTCTGACATTTCTCATCCCACACGTACTTCACCTTCTTTTGGAGTAACTTTGTCATAGAAGCTGCAATCATTGAAAATCCTTTCATAAACCTCCGATAATAACCAGCCAAACCCAAGAAGCTTCGAACTTCTGTCACATTCTTTGGTGGTTCCCAATTATTAATAGCTTCAATTTTCTTCGGATTTGCCTTAATCCCATCTGTAGCTATAATATGCCCTAAAAAGGCAACTTTAGTCAACCAAAACTCACATTTACTGAATTTCGCATACAATTGATTTTCCTTCAACGTTTGCAACATAGTTCGGAGATGTCTTTCATTATGGAAAAAAAAATCTATTATAATAAATCAAACTGTTTGAATTAATATGAATATTCAATGGTTTACATACAAATATCAATTCAAATGGTTAACAGCAACAAAAACATAATACTTAATAAATCAAAGGTATTGACTCACAAACATGTTTATCAGTCATGAAATATCCTTATCCATAAAATTGTAAATATAAATAAGGTTTTCAAAATAAATACTTATGTCATTATATACATATTACACTGATAAATCACTTGTAGTAGGTTCACTATGTCCATCAGCATGACCTTGACTTCATAATGTTGGTAAGAAAAGTTATTAACTATGAAATAATTAACAATTTTTTTTTGCTAAAAAAATTCGAGCATTGCATGACACCTAATTCATTAAAAAAAAAAATCAATTTTAACTTTACAATGCAGGTTTCATACTAAGAACCTGTCATTGAATATTGCTAATAGTAATATTACCATTCTAAAACCAAAACAAACTTGACAACAATAGTATTATATAATGAAAGCACTCTTATTTTCAAAATCAACGGTCTTACCAACCTTTCAACTTATTGTACAACAATTACTGCTGACATCTAAAATCGGATGTTATGAAGATTGCATATATATTTGGGATAAGTTTGGTTAAGTCTAATTACTAAAGCACTAAGCAAATACATGATAATAATCAGTAAAACAATTGCTTAAAATTTTATTTATTTGTAAATCCCTTTGAGTGGAATGTAATAAGGGGAAACTACCCTAACTATTGGAAAACAATTAATCAGTATAACAAAAAATTTCTACTAAATTACAACTATATAACTTACAATCACATCCGGCAATTATTGTAATACTGTTGAATATTTTCTGATTCCTTAAATCTTGTTCTTTCTATATTTGTTATTTCCTTATGTAAGGAGATTGTGATTCTTTACAGAATCAAACCTCCACTTTTTAGGGTTAATTGTTAGCATAGTGTGTATATAAATAGATGTTTTATTCTGAATAAAAATACAAGTAATCTTCTAGGACAACCAAACCAAGTTAATAATGCGATGAAGTAAAAATTTCAACTACCATAAACAAACTCATTAATTTAAGACAATTAAATTCGATACAATCATAGACATAACTGGATCTAAACTTAGTACACTATTCTCCAACATTATATTGCTATATACATCACCAACAAAAAAAAAATTGAATTCGATTTATAACTATAAGAAAATACACAAATATGTAGAAATTGGTGTAATACATGGCCCCCAGTTCAGACTAGAAATGGGTCTCCTCTCTAGTTCAAATTAGAGGACACCCGACTTAGGCAGCCCAGTCTACAACCCCTTAGAGTTTCTCACGGATCTTCGTTGATTAGGAATACGATGAATTTATTTATGTAGTAAATGAGCATTCCAACCATGAAAAATGGGGCAAGGTAGAAGATGTTGATAAGTAATCCATAGTTAATTCGTATATAAATTGGTTTAATGATCTGATGTGACGTACACATTCCAAAACATACCAAGAGGTTACGCCACATTGTATGCTAATAACAATTTACTTGGTCTTATAATGGAATTTTAATGTTCGAGTATATACTTTCATTATAGTTTTATTTAGTTATATTGAATGTTATACTTAATCTGACACCGCCAAATTCAGTCCAAATATGAATAGTAAAAGAGATGACACATTGTACACTAACGGCAGTTTCTACTGGTAACAACTTCACCCGATTAAGGAGACAAATTGCCCGCTAAATGCTATCCTCAAATATAAATTATAATTTTGATACTAGTTTTGCAACTTCATTCCGAAAAATGACATTTCTTATCATTTCCTCGGTAACTCTACTCACTAGATAAAATTTTCTTCAATTTTCATTCTCTCCCATTAACGAGACAAGAATAATAAAAATAAAAATTAAAAAATTAAAAAAAAAAATACTTGACGAAATAATGAAAAAAATAAAGTGAAAATACGCAAAATTAAACCTTATTAATTTTTTTATTTTAGTTTAAGACCAACCCTAAATTTTTTTCACTTTTAAACTTTTTTATAAAAATATTATAAAACTAAACTTTTAGAAAAAAAAATTGCAAAAAGTGAGCTTCTCAGTATTACTACCGGGAAGCAGGCAAAATTTTACCTGCTTCCTGGTGTGTAATACCGGAAAGCGAATTTTTGCTTCCCGGTACTACACACCAAAAAACTAGGCAGTTTTCTAGTATCAAATTTGCCTGTTTCCTGGTGTGTAATACCTTTTGTTTCCTGGTATTACACACCAAGAAACATGCATATTTGATACCTAGTTTCCTGGTGTATAGTATCAGGAAGCGAATCGCTTCCCGATACTTCACACCAGAAAACTAAGTATTTATTTGTCTATTCCCCGGTATGTAATACTGGAAAACTACTGAATATATATTTTTTAATGATAGAAGGCAATATGATTATTTTGGTCTATATTTTTGCTAAAAAAAAATTCAAAAATTAAAATCTGTAAAAATTTTAATATTAGTTTAAAAACAATTTTTTTTAATAAAAAAAAAATTTATTTCCCAGTGAGAACATTCATTTCGTAATTAATGCTGATAATGGCTACGTATTCGCTCCATGTAAGTTTATCAAATTCACTCCAATTAAAAAATTTGGAAGGCTTAATATAACATAATCTTTCCACCGTCAAGAATATTAAAGTGAACGATTGTAAACAATTGAGACCATGCAACAATAATTTTATCAACAGGACTATAAACTCTTTTCAAGGAAAAGGCAACTATGGTGACCGACCATCACCTATCAATATTACCTTAAGCTAAACTTACAAATTACTATTCCTTCTCATTTACATGAAATTATTGCACAATTTAGATTACATCATAATTGCCGAATCCATAGTCTTCTTCACACAACCTACTTGGTCGATGATTCAGTATGCAGATTCTCCTGCATGAGTATGCTACACATAGTACTGTCTCCTCTGATTTATGTACACATGAACTCCATCTGCCAAGAGTTGTTCACATTCATTGAAGTCTTATTTGTTGAAATGCTTTGTATCCACAGATGGCATCACTGGGTGGATATTGGATGTTCCAGTCTACATATGATTTCAGTATTATGCAGGAAGAATGGCAGACCATTAGCTCAAATCAAAACCGGCTTCTGCATTTATAGCATACAACAGTTTTGTCGACATTTGCTCTTTGCTGTACCACAATCAAAAAAAAAAAAAAAAAGAATCAAATTAATGAAACAGAAACATCTCTCAAATAGACATGCTAGTGTAGTGAAACTGCACAGACCTCCTATATGGAGGAAGCTTCAAAAGATTCATGCAAGTTGCTGAAGTTGGTAAACGGTCAAGAGCTTCTTCAGAAGCATCGCCAGCAGCTCTGCACAATAGGTTTACAGCAACACGTCAACACTGAATTCAAAACCAGTTACTACATATACCTGTGTCCGAATCCATTTTGTACCAATAACTTCCAGTATGCATTACCTTTGTATGCAAAAGAGAGGCTCCAGATATTTAAAACCCAGTAGTGGTCCTCGAGAACAGCCGGTCACAAACCTGAAGAGAACATTCAAGAGTTACTATCCAGTTTTACAACAGTAGAAAGTTGCAGAAGCTCTGAGAAGCTGAATGTAAAACTCACTTCAAAAATTTTTTCTGATTTTCTAAGGAGAAGCTTTTAAGAACTTCCCAGAACATCTCAATGACATAGTGTTCCTGCAGGCGACAAACAAATTGAATTAGTAGCCATTTATAAGTTCTATTTCAACTATGAAATGCATTGATAAACAGTTCAACAAACTTTTTATATGAACTAGTCAAGTTTCACTTTGAATTCAAGATCATTTTAAAATTCATTTATAATTCAAAAAAGGCATCAGAAAAATTATGAAAGAGGCAACAGATGTTAGAAGTCCTGACAACATCTAATAGCCTCTTGACATACAGAAAATATCTGTCTGCATGAAACTTCCAACCTATAATTAAAGCCAGCATACAGATCTGTACTTGAACACTAAAAAGTCCAGAAAATTGCATTTAGAAATACAGAAAATGTGACTTACACTATGATAACCACCCGCATAATTCGTGTTGACTCTTAAGTCATCAAAATCCAAGCTGTCAAGTGAGCCAGACACCAGAAGCTGTAAAAATAATATTATGCATAAATTGCCAAAGAAAGGGAACTTAAGAAACCAAGGAGACTATTTTACTGATAGAATCAGAGACAAACCTAGCCTAACTTGCACATCAATATCAATGTTGAAATATTTAAAAATATAATTTACAAAATAATTTTCTAGATTTAAAAAATTGAAAAAAAAAAATTGAAAAAAAAAATTCTAAAAGAAGTGTTTGAATAAGATACAAGTTATAACTAATATCATTTGAAAAGTCATAGAAGGAAAGAAACAGACTTGTGCCCATACACTAATGCAAAGTGAAATAATAAATGGACATTTTTTCAAACTCAAGTCCCAGTCCTCACAATCAAAGTAAATTGAAGGAAAAATGTTTAGTGGAAAATAACAGAACTATGTATGTTTGAAGAGTACAATACCTGAAGTTCATGCTCATTAAACATATCAATCCAATCTTTCGGTATAAGCTGTTGAAAGCCTCTCAGGAAATGTACACTTTGTTGACGTATCTGACAGGTGTATACAATTTTTGTCAGCTGATAATATGCAGCCAGAGATGTACAATTGGTTAAACTAAAATATTGAAAATGAATTATGATACCTGAAAATTCAATCGGTGATTCGAAACAAGATGGATAAATAAAATGACGTTCCCATTAGTAACACGCGTGTTTCTCCCACCTGGAAGCAGCTCTTCTTCTGTTTGTTCACCATATTCATTATTTACAATCACAAAGTAGAGTTCCAATTCTGAGATGTCACCCTCATAATGCTGCAACACACAGAAAACATAAAGAAAACAAATGAGAACAAGACTAAACAAAATTCAATTGGCAATGTTATTTTGTCTGAATGAAATCATTCCCTTTCCTTTCGATATTGTTAAGAGGAGATGATATATAAAACTGCATTACTTCACCACCAACTACCCACCCCAACAGGGAAATAAAGTTAAAAATTAACATAAAATGCCGTCAAGAAAGACTAATATTCATAAAAATGTTTGAAGGAAAAAATAAAAACCAGGCTGTGGACATGTCCCCAAATCTTGAAACAATAGGCAAGTCCACAAAACACAATGGTTTGATTGAGTAATAATCAAAATAGGTCGTGTATATAAACAAAAAAGCAGGTATATTTATCAAACATCAACAACATTCCTAAATAAAGTAAGAACAGACAGCATCTTCACCTTCAAGAATATAAGGTGGCGATATAATTCTGGATCCAGTGACGGCAGGTCATTCAAGTAATTAAACCTAGCAACCAGAAAGAGAGGGCAGAAGCAGGTATCAATAAATCATTTTCATGGGGGCATCAAATTCAGCATAGGAAATGAAGTCCATGAATGAACTCAATAATAGAACTTCTTTAATATAAACTACATAATCTATCCACAATTCTAAACTCAATAAGAAGTCCATGAAATGAAGGAAAGGAAACAAAAGAGGCAGAAAGAAAATCAGAAAATTTTATAATGTCAATTTGGCTATTAATTAGAGGAGAATTTCAAGAACCAGCACAATTTTTAGGTTTTGTTGTAAAAATATCACCACAACAAATAAAATGACGTAGCTTGCGATTTGCACGACTGTGTGTGACTTAAATTTAGTCTTTGAACTTTCATGATGACTAAAGGAAAAAGTGCACAAGCGCTACTTTCGCAACAAAACCTAAGACAAGTGCTACTTATCACCATTTCCTCTTAATTAAATGTTAGTGTAAGGCTAGATTGTAGGTCACAACTCTAATGATTTCCAGGAATCAAGTCAAGGAATTACACGCACAGACATGTATGCATACATACATATACACAAGTATATGTGGATGACATTTAGAAAAATATTGTTAAATATATGTATTTAATATCGATAACTTCCCTCCTGTCAAGATTCTCCATCAACGACAAATATGAGCCATAGCCTCAATTCAATTGGGATCAATCATATGAATTCTCCAATTCCACTACTCTATTTCTACATAGTTCTTTTTCAAGATCTAAATCCTATCAAGATTCTCCCATGCAAAGAAAATTTTCAAAAGCTGAACATCATTCAAATATCACATCCATTATCTGTTTTGTTAACTAGGGATTCTGAAACCAAACCGGTCTTCTTTCCACATAAAGGTGTTAATTTTTCATTTGGGAGCAATGTTACCGAATTTGGTCAGAAGATACCAATTGTAGCAGATCTACACTTCTTACTATATTGCTGTCAATTAACTAGCAGCATCACAGATTTCATTTTGACAATTTAATCAAATATTAGCCATTGCAAACAAGCAAACCTTACTTTTGCTTTAGCTTGCTCAAGAAGAAAGTAGCAAATGGTATATCAACAAGAATGCCTTCAAACATGGCCTGCAAAATAAATTAAGTTACATACCACATCAGTCATCATTGTAAATTAATTTGAAAGGTGAAAATTATTGACAAATCATACCTTTGCCAATAGAGTTCCAAGGAAATGGAAAAATTGCAGGTGTTGTTCGTGTATCATTCCTGATCCAGGATTGGGGTAGAGTAGGTGATCAGACGTTTCCTAAATCAACCAGAAGGAGAATATAAGTGGATGCTTCGCCAAATTAAGTCGATTATTATTTAGAGGATAAAGATGCTCTATGAATCTTATGTGAAAGCAATTGACTCTTTTAAACAAGAACTAGATTATTCTACAACTGGATACAAGCTTTTCATGAAAGTCAGACCAAACATAGTATACCCAGTTCTATAAATACTGTATACTTTTTAAGAAAATATATCAATAAACATCTTTGCTTGACAGAGAAGAGGAGAAACCTTAAATAATCCATACTGCACATCAAAAGCAGCCCGAGTAATATTCTCCATAAAGTCTTTGAAAATTCCACCACCATCAATACCAGCCTCTTCAACCCCAAGTTCGTTAACAAAAGATACCCGAATCTATAGGTACAGAGCCAAAAATGGGATTAATATAATTGCCAAACAAATAAAAAGTGCTTCCTGGCATCAAAAGAGCAGTAAGACAAGCAGAAATATTACCGCTCCACGAAGATCCTCTTCAGATAGCAAACTCATCTGGTTATAAGCATCTTCCAAAATATGATCCCGCCGTATTCGGAACCGATTTCTAGCAAAAACACCATGTGAACCAAACCTATGCCTAACAGCGGCCAACTGCGACTGAAAGGCGATACAAGTTTAAAAACAATTACATCAGCTAATGTATATAGTAAATAAAATAATCAACAGGCTCCTCTTCTCAAGATTCCAAAAGATAGAACTAATACCCCTCCCACCAAATATATTCATTTGAATTACAGAAACAATAGCAAAACAAGCCGGTATGCAAACTGAAAAACAATCAATAACTTACATGAAATATTTTAACCCTGCTTGTAAATGGCACCAAGAAAGGAGCTTGCTTCAAAATTTCATTTGCTCTAGAACCATCTGTTACAGCCTGGGAAAAAGATCAGCAGAAAGAGATGAAGCAGAAGAAGGAACAGAAGACTAACTTTGAAATAAAAATGGCAAGAATCAATTAGGAGCTACCTGAGATATGAAAAATTCATTGACGCCATCAGCATGGAAATCACTTGGTGGGGTAAACTCTCTCCTGTTGTTCCAATCTTGCAACTAAAAGAAGAGACCAAACACCAAATTAGTAGAACAAGATGTGATAAGAATCCAAAAACAATTATCTAGTATCCCTTACCATACAATAAAACAAAACCTACAGAATAGAAAATGCAGCGAACAATGCATCAAACATTAACTCAGAATGTCAACAAGTCAAGACTGTGTATACCTGGGAGAGGACCTCAGAAACCAAAATCCCAACCCTGTTTTGAATGAGTTCAACTGATAGCTTCTTCTGGGAAGAGGGTCTCGAAACAGACCTCCCTACATTAGAGTGTGCTGTAGGACCCACCCAAAGAAGCTGCCACAAGGCCTGCCATATCAAATTTCAATATTAACAACAAATTGATGGCATCATCCTGCAACGTACATCAGTAAGACCTTCCTAATGTAACTACAATCAAAGTTCTAAACTGCCTTCACTGCCAGCATTAATGTAGTATGTTGGTTTACTGACATGTTTAACCATAAAAATCAATAGAAAAATGTACCTCTCTCAAAATGGAAATCAGATATCTGACATCCATCAGTGACAAAGGTTTCTCCTTCTCATAGAACTCCTCATTGTCAACAAGTGTAAGCATGTGTCTGATGAATCAAGAAACATTCAAGAGAAGTTGTGCTGGCCATATCAAACACACATAGCCATGTGGACCGACAAAAATGTGGGTAAACCAACAAAAATGTGGACCCACACATACAAACAAGATAGAAAAAACCACTTACTTGTAGACAGGACAAAAAACAGCTAGAGGCAACAGCCAACCAGGCGCATCTCCTGCAAGATACACCATAGCTGGCCACTTTTTCATCTCATGACACCGCTTCATAAATTTCCAAAGCAAAGGAATGAGTTCAGTTCGATAAGCTAATACAGTCATCATGCGTTCAAGGGGCAAAGTGTTAAAAGTGACATGCAGAAAAGCACAAGCAGCACCAACAGCTGCCACCTCTTTATCACCTTGTTCTTCAGTATACAGTCCACGTACAAAAGTAATCTCTTTAAATAGAACATTTATCTGCTCCACAAAGAACAAAATAGGGTTGGTTATTTCAATAGTGTCAAGTCAGTTAAAGTTTCGTATAAAAATGGAAAATCGCGATAGCATACCAATTGCAAAAGAAAACGTGAATCTATAGCATTTGATATTTGCTTCTCCAAATCTCTATGTAAGACAATCTCCATTGCATCCTCACTGGTAACCATGTCCTCCTCACCTGTAGTACAACATAAAGTAGGATAGTTGCATGGGCATACTCGTTAGTTCAAGCAGTTCCATATAGTAGTACTAGTATAAAGACAATTTTCTCAGATTATGCCTGTTATATGTACATTTGAGTTAATTCTGCCCTATGTAGTACCAACTCGGATATGGATACCGATTCGGATACAATACATTGATACGTCTTTAGTATGTCTTTAGTATAAAAAAAAAATAGGGTAGGTAGATGCATGACAAAATATAATTGTATATATATAATATGAAATTTCAGAAAATAAAATATTTTATTTAATTTATGAACAAAATAAAACATAAAAAAATAACAATACTAACTGTAGAATTACTTTAAAAAAAGAAAATCAAATATCGATATTTAATCTTCATTTCATCGGCGATTTCAAACTTATTTTGTTAGTAGTCTTTTTAATTCAAAACCAATTAGTAATGTGAGATGCATTGAACTCTAAGTTATTATTATTATTATTTGATAGACCTATAAATACCTTTTCTATTTTCATCAAATAACCTTTGTTTTTAAAATATTTTTATACCAACTTTTTATCTCCTCACGTATCGGAAACGTATCGGATGGATAAAAATTTGAAGATTTTAAAAAATCAGGTCAGATACCAATTTGATACGTGTCGAATACCGATATTTGGTGTTACAGATTCTACCAGTTATATTTACCATATGAGTAGTCAGACGGGATCTATTTAAATGCATAAATGTAGGATTGCCACAATAACATTAGAAATAGAGCATACTTTCAGAACTCCCGGATTTTATGGAAGGAAGTGCCTCAAGCAAGAATGTCATTACAGATGCAAGGTCTGTAGCCTGCATAAAATGAAAATTAGCAATAAAAATTGTTCAAATCCTACATCAATAGCAAATTTAGAAACAAACTTTAAAAAGTGAGGATTGAGCAAAAGAGGATGTTGATCATTTTAAAGTGATGATAAAAAGTAAAGTCGATAAAATTGGCTCTATACACATCATTGATGATTGAACAGTTGGATCAACTCTTTCAGTACAGTAAATACCATCATTGTAGGATCTCATATGTTCAATCAATTAATAAAGTCTGGCAAAAATTTAGAAACTCCTAACACATTTAAAATCAAACACCAACAGAAGAAATAGAAGTTATCTGATAAGGAGAAAGACTGATAAAATTAGCATTCCAATCAAGTACAAGGTAGGCCCTCAAAAATAGAAAACAAACAAAATAAAATATTTATAAATAATACTATTCCTGATAGCTTTTTGGCCATCATAAGCGAAAAAGTTTCGCGAAAATATTAAAAATAATAATAATAATAATAATAATAATAATAATATTTGAAGCATGGACAGACATCATAAACTTTATTCCGTACTGGAAAGGTAAGAAACTAAAAACAATTAGAATAAGGAAACTGAATGCTTTAAGAAAAATATGTATAATATACTGAGAACCAAATTAAAATTCTTAAGTGAATTCCCTACCATTTCAAATGAACAATCAGGCTGTGATAAAGCAATTACTGCTGTTTCCAAAATATTTCCGAGAAGACATGCATAACCTGGCAACTCAGTTGACAGATCATTGGGTAACACATTGGTATGATCTTTAACACATTTCGCCATTTGATGGATGTAATGTTGGTTCATTCCCCCAGTTGCAAAAACCTGAATATCAGAAGATAAAACTTAATCCGTCAAAACAGCAAAACACTAACTCAAGATTCAAGCTGGAGGGGCAAATATTAAGGTATTTTGCAAAGTGGGAAACATGTGAAATTTACTATTGTCCACAAACAGAAATTTCTCAGATGAGCGGAAAAATCGAAATTCTCAAGGAAGTTACTAGGTGGTTTTTGACCGCATGCCATTCTAATATTAACTGTTGTTTAAACAGAAACGTCTTAGATTCAGAATAAGACTTACGTCTTTCAAATATGGAAAAAGATGCCACAGGAAGGGAACTGTAAGAATCTGGGAAGAGAAACTCCATCTTGGATCAATATTCAGACAGGTACATCCCCCTTGACCGGTGTGAGGGATTAACAAGGTTAGCATGCGCTCCAATGATGATACCTTCCCGAATGAACTGAAACTCTTAGAATATTCCTGCAGAACGACCAAGTTTAAGCACAATAACATATGTCTAAACACAGGCATTAGAAGTCAAACAACTTGCACAGAGCCATAATAGATGGACACAACACACGCGCGCACATATATATAAAACAAATACAAACAAAACTACACCATATTGACAAGGTTGTGAAATACGGATACGGGATACGGTACTGTCGCTAACTAATACGTGACGTTCATACGGGTTTACGATACGGCTATTTGTCAAATAACATAATTTAATAGCTAAAAATTGACAAACATTTATTCAAAGTAATTGCTAAACAATCCAACTAAATATATGATATTTAAATCATTAAATTTAAAAAAAAAAATTAATAATATTTATACTAAAATTGAAAAGTTTATACTCCAATAGACTACCTCTACAATAGGCTACGTATATTTATAAGGTAGTTTTCCTTTCCTTAATTGTTACAATGTTATTTAGGTTTGTTAGGATGTTAAGTATCAGTCGAGTCGGCGTTTAAACGGCTGTACCTCCGTTTGAAACAGCCTTATAATCTCAATTTGAAAATATGTCCGTTTTAGTACGTTTTGCAGCCAGTACGGCATTTTTTACCATACATACAGCCTTACCGTTCGGTATCTCACAACCATGCATATTGAAGGCAAGAAAAAATACCAAGAACGCAACAACTGGGGGATGAAGGTAAAAGATAATAAACAGCAAAGACGAAAAATAACAAGACACGAGCAACACCAATCTATGTTCCTAACCAAGAGGCAAGAAAGTGAAGAAAAGTTCTATGAGTTACATATGTAGACTGCAGAGTTCTTTAAAATTTTATATCAAACAAGGATAAACAAATCAAGGTATATGGCATCAGTTAAGCGCCATCTTTCAATCTTAAACTAATTTATAGCTAGATCTTTTATGGAAGTTCAGGGATCCCTATAGGAAAAATCAACAATTTCATGCCAGTAAAAGAACTTTATGTGTAATGGCATGTATGTGAAGAAATTAAATAGACAAAAGAAACAAATCCTATAAAATTATTTAGAATAGGATGCACACCTTTCCAATAAGAACAAGATCCCTTAGCAAAGTGTAGGCATTCCTTTGCAAGAGATAACCTACTACTTTACAAACCCATGGAAGTTTTGGATCGATCAACAATATAACTGCTTCTAGCAAGAGAGTTGTTGATTCACTAGATTCCTCTGGAGTAACTAACAGCTGATCCTTCAAGGTGTTCCTGGAGATAAACCAGTTTAACAGCCAGAAAGTAAGTAATAATATTTCAACTAACCAGTGAAAAAGAAAAACAAAAGTTGGAAATTGTGAAGTTCTAATAAGGTTTCAGCTGCCAACCTATTATGATGTACGGCTTGAATGCAAGCAAATGCAAATTTCTGGACTCTGTAATCCACTAAAGCACGATTCTTAAGATAATCCGTGCCGGAAAAGAGGCTTACAATATCCCCTGTTGCACAATCAGATTTGGTTATACCAGCAAATAAGATGAAAGGAAAATGGTTTAATACGCAATGCAACCACATCACTAATGGCCAGTGAAAATGAATATCAAAGAGAACTTTTTTCTAAAAGGAACCAACATAGATACATAAACATCAAGCATTTAAAGAAAAAATATATATCAAGTTGGAATGAACACTTTTTACTTCTTGATTTATATCATAATGACTAAGAATCTATGCTGCTCCTCTAACAAGAATTTTCCAAGTCAATTCACACCCATTAAACACAACTTTATCGAAATTGATTGCATTACGAATTTTAGAAGACAGCAACAAAGTCAGAGACCACTAAAATTTATGCAGAATATGTATCCGTCTACTCAAGCAAGTCAAACATTTCCAAGGGAGAAAAGTTTTTGAATTACCATTATGCTGAACAAATTGATGAAGTATTGTGCAAGTGTTCACAAGAACTGATATATCACCAGCATTCCGAACATTGAAGAAAAAGAATAGTTGACGAAGAAAACCAGAATGTGGACCAAAGCAATGCCTGAATACACAGAACAGTGTATAATCAAAAGACCAGATAGAAGAAAACTCATCAATATCGTGTAACGCCATTAGCCCATAAAACTGACTGAACAAATAAAGACAAATCTTTTACTTATAAAAGGAATGTAGCTGAAAGTTGGTTATTTCCCGCCCATTTATATGTAATAAATAATGTTATATTGAAAAATTAACAAATAATTATATTAATTAATAATACATTCCACTTCCAATACTAATAAATACATGCATGTATGATGTATCTTTCGTTTGTTTGGTATAAGGTTTAAAAGCATCATGACACCAATTAAATGTACTAGTAAATACAAAAGATCATGTAGCCACCAACTATGACTGCATAACAAGGCTGAGGGTCAACAAATCACCTGTCTACATTTTGCAAATATCGCCCATAGGTCCCAAAGAATTGCTCACGTACTATTGAATGTTCAGTCTCCATTGCTTTCCTCCCTCTGAAGCATTTCTGCAGCCAGAATTTAGTTAACACTTAGAAAATCACAGGAGAATTGTAATGTAAAAGATTCACTCAGCCTACAGCACATCAATATGTAAGCACTGGTCAACCGTATCGCAATAAAATTTGAGCCTCCCTAGGGTTAGGTTATTTCTTCCTTGGTAGCATAAGGAATAACCACCATACAGCATGTTTAAATCAGATATTCATGAAAATGTCAACTACAATATACTGAATTTCATCTACATAATGGTAAAAGAAAGTCGCAGTAGAAAACTCAAAGCGGAAAAGAAGGGGAAAAAAATATATCATCTAAAAAACAACAAAAATTATGGGAGAAGAGCAACTTATAATCAATTTATAAACTAAATAAGATTATGTAATAATGCATAAACAGAAAAACCACACTTTGTTGTCAAGCTATCAACTATAAGATTTCTGCATGCACAGCTAGCACAAAATCAACAGCCGAATTAGGTATTAAGAGACACTTCCATCTCTGTTTCCTAATGTAAGACAGGCTGGCAAACTAATTCAATAACTATAAGCGCAGTAAATACTCTGGCAATAGAATTCGACCAGCTAAACAAAGTCATAAGATCCTGACTTACGAATAAGTAATCCAACATTACTGATAATAATCCTTGTTCCAAATCATAACTACATGGTGCTCAGCCAGCCAAACCTACAATGTCACCAACTCTATGACCTACCCACATTTAAAACTACTACTCAATACATGTTTCTTCATTAAGTTTTATAGTTTTAGTTTTGGTAAATATATTTTTCAGTTAACATATCACCCAAAATTCCAGCGGTCTAATTCCACCAACAAAACCAATTTCGGTTCATAAAATCACAATGCGAAACATGCATGCAAATAAATTAACGCATACATGAAAACCAACATCATCCACAAATCACAGACAGGCAACAAAAATTACTCAAAATTGGAGGATCATAACACTACAATCAGAATCGAAAATCATAAAACACGAAATTCAAAACGATCAGAGCCAATTTCAATACACAAAATGAACAACAATGCAGTTAAAAAAACAAACAAGATTCGACAACACCTGACCTGAATTTTGATCGCGGCCTGGTTCTGCTTCCTAAGATAAAGACGACGGTTCCTCTCCAACCTAGTCTGCTCCAGAAGCTTCTGTCTATCCCTCTCCTTGGAACTCCTTCCTCCTAAATCAACTCGCTTACGCGTCGTCGAATCGCCGCTAAAAAACATCTCCTAGAAATACTCAATTCAAGCTCCGTACAAACCGAAACCCTAGCTTCTATAACCGACGACGATGAGTAGATTGTTTGGTTTGATTGAAGAGTGAATTGTACGAGCAACAGTTGCGTACAATAGCCCTAGAGAATCGGAAAAGAGACGCGGTGAAGAAGACGTGAATGGAGAGAAAATCTTAGAGACGAAGCAACGAACGAGTGAATTTCATTTCTGGCGGTTTCTCACAGTTTTAGTTTTCCTGTCGCGGGTTATAGAGGAAGTTCGACTCCGCAGAGAAATTAAAATGGAAAACGAAGACTACACATTAATTAATTCGCTTTTGATCAAATTGGAGTTTCGCTGCCGTTTTTTTCCTACTGTCGAATCGAAACGTTTCGACCCCCTTCAACTTGGGCCTGGTCTTGGGCCTGGGACGGGTCCAATTTAATCAGCTAAATGGGCTTATTAACAACTTGGGCCTGTTTTTATATAAGCCTAATTGAAATGGGCCCATTATCGGGCCCAAAAACCAATTGTAGTCTATTTAATTATATTGAAAAGTATATATATAAAAGCAATTACATAATAATAATAATAATAATAATAATAATAATAATAATAATAATAATATGATGATGAAGAGGGGGTTGGTTAATTGGTTCAAAGGGATATTGACAAGTAATAGTATGTTGAGAGGGGTTTGAAAAATTGGATAAAAGTCCACTGATGAATTAGAAGGTCAATGGAGATTAGGTTACAGTCCAAAATAATAGTTGCAAAAATTATTATTGATTTGGAGTGCTTGATTCTAATTCAACTAACTAAATATCAAACAATGTTAATTTGACTATACCATTAATATCTCTTCCTAAAGATGATGACCACCATACTTCAATCCACACCCACCTTTTTTCTATAATTTATTATTATGTTTTATATTCTATCAACTTGTTATTAAGTAGATCCAAATCTAAATTAAGTGTGTGAATTTTTAAAATATTTTTCAATTTTTAAATTGTGGAAATTTAGAATAATTACGGTAGTTAATTTTAAAAATAAATGAAATATAACTTAAATAAATTATTAAAATATTATAATAATTTATTATATTTATTTAGAAATAATCTATTAATAAATGAATATTATGAGATTTCTTTCATTTTTTAACTGTATATCCTAAAAAATGGATAAAATTTATAGTAAGATTTTAAATTGTTGAAAAAAGAAAAATTAATAATTAAAATAATCAAATATATAGATTATTTCACTTTTACAATTTCATACGCCATACATTTCGATTCAAATATTTAAAAAATAATAAATTAAATTTTAATAATAATAAATAAAATATTAGACAAATATATATTGAGATTATATTATAACTACTGAAAAATTACTTGATATATATATATATATATATATATATATATTTGACTTGAAATGTATTATTTAGGGTAAAATTTTTGTATGGACTTATTTTTCTTGTTCGGGAAATCTCTAACTAGTTTGAGATTCAAAGAGATAGTAATTAAAATAATTAATATAATATTTGATGTAGATTTATTGATAGAAAGACCAAATAGGAATTGGATTGGGGAAATTGAGTTAGGTAACACTTTATAGTTATAGAGCACCATTCACAAAAATACTATATCTTATTGTACCTCATGAATAGTGTGTGTCCATTACCAATAATTCCTCTATTTTTAAATACCTATAGGTGTTGCAACTTTTTAGTTATATTAATATTGTACATGTAAATAAACCAATAAAAGTCACCAGATGTGATGATATCGAATTGGGACAGTATTGTTCATGTTCACATTTTGGTAGATAGCCTAGCTAGGGTTTTATAAAAATAGAATTTTAACACTAATAAAAATATAACTAAAAACATTGTGTGTGGGAACTTTAACCAACATCATGTCTCCTTATTTCCAAGTTCAATACAACATTCTTGTTTCATTTATTTCCACTTTGTGAGGCTACATTTTAAAACTCATTTTATTTTTTATATAATGTTTGTGTTAATTTATTCAATCAATCCACCAACTTTGATTGTATGTACATCTTATTCTACAAGATTATGTGAAAAATTAGCTGATTATACCATACATTATACCTTCTTTTATACTTCTTCTAGAAACTGATTTATGTGTTCTAATTTTTAAATAGGAGTCTTAACGATGTTTGAATAATTATTAAAAGAGCTTTTAATCCTTAAAATATTTTATATAAAAAATTTCAAAATAATAATTTTTTAAAAAGTAATTCGTTCCACTTTTAAGTATTTTTATTAAAAAAATTATATTTTTAAATCAACATTTTAAATTTAAAAAAAAAATTATAAAAATATATCAGAATGACCATATAATCCTTCAATATTAAAAAATATATATCCAGTAATTCTCGGTATGTATTGGGGAATAAATAAATTAACACTTAGTTTCCCGGTATATAATATAGAGAAGCAATCTTCTCAGTATTATATATCATGAAGCATGCACAATTTTCCTTGTTTTCCGATAGTAATACTGATAAATTTATTTTTTACAAATTTTTTTTTTAATTTAGTTTTACAATATTTTTATTAAAAAATTTAAAAGTGAAAAAAATATATATAGTGACTCTAAAGATAAAATTAAAAAAAATAAAATTTAATTTTAAATATTTTCATTTTTTTTTTTTATAGTCAGAAGTTAGAGTGCGAATAATGCTAAATATACATTCTTGTTTAGTTTTTCTAAGTGTCAACTCCTAATTGATTCAGTTCAATTAACAATAATTATATTCTTTTTATTAGCAACATTTGCTATTCTTGATTAATAATGTATGTAAATGTAACTGCAAAGAAAAAATCTAACAAAGCAAGAAAAACATGTTAAGAAATGATGTGTCAATAAAGAAAAACAAAGCTTAGTTTGAACTAACACACGTGGAAAGACAACTGAAGTAGTAATATCAATCTCAAAATTTCTAGTTCTTTGTTGACTTTAAAAGTCTCCCGAGTCCCAATGTTGTCTATTATTTCAACTTCAACAAGCAAAATATATAAATTAAATTATTAATAATATAATAACCAGCTGAAAATTCAATGGAATTTTACTTTCATTTAGTTGAATAAAATTAATAAATGAAAGTAAGCAAGTGGGTTTTTATTAAATCAGACATTGTCTGGAGTTATCATCAAATAATGAGACAAAATGGCATCAAACTCATTAATTTAATACTTCAACAATTGAAAATTTTGAATTTACATAATTAATAATTTAATTAGCATAATTGGAGGTGTTTGTGGCCAATTTAGTGGGAAATATTAATTAATATACTTACATAATATAATCTATTGTCTTTCACATTAGAAATTGTTGGGTTTGATAGAATAAAGAAAATATTTAATATTGGAAGATAGGGAGAGGTCACAATCTTGAAGTTGGACTTAGATGTAAATTAAGATGGGTCAATGAATGTAGACAAATAAATAGTTAAAATGTGTAGCTTAGTCATATAATTTGCCTTATATGGTCTATTTCATGAAACATAAAAACATCACAATCTTAAGATTAGAATTAGAATTACAATTACAAGTAGCTTATCTTTCAATTCATTGTATGTTATCTCATACTGAACGTCACATTTTTCGTCACCTGATAATCTCTATGTATATCCAGCTATTAGATTTTTTGTGATTTGATATATATGCATTAAAAATTGTCAAATTAAAGTAAATAATAATATTTGATTTTAATTAGAAAAAATAAAATAAAATTATAAATAAATAATTAAAATATGTATTGTAAAAGATGAATAGAAGATTGGAGATGCATGTGTGGAAACAGTGTAGTGATAATAACAAATCTGTAGAATGAAATAGATGATAATGAGAAAAATTTGGTCCCCCACAGAAGAGGCTCTCTCTCTCTAGTTGGTGCAATGGATTTGGGTTTATTATTCAATTCGATTTTTGACAGTCATAATAATAACTAAAAGTGATCAAATTTATACGAAAACGTAACCTCTATATGATATCTGACTGTTGGCAATTACAAGTGTTTAATTGTTTAATGTTGGCAATTAGGGTAATATTGCGAGGAATAAGTGATATTAATGGTCCCCTCCTATGGAATAGTAAAATACAAAAGAAAATGAACACGTGATATATGAAATATAACTTCAAGATGATGTGTCCATTTCATGTGAATCTCGACTCGACATGTATATCTGAGGTGGAAGTCAAAACCCTAATATATACTTTCTCTGTTCTCAAATACTTCCAACATTTTATATGGGTACGTTGTCCGATGTTTAACATTAATTATAAATATTTTTAATAATATACAATTAAAAATTATATAAATTTAATATTTAAAAAATAAATACTAAGACCAATAAAATAAGATCCTACTTGACTATATTTTTTTTTATATACCAGGAATAACACATGAAAAAAATATTGATCATTGAATAATATACAGTATTGAAATGTTGCGGAGGAAGAATTAGATTGATTAAGTCGGTTGGTTCTGGTTGCACTTAAGAAGTCCAATTGCAATTTGAAATGAGTAGAGTAGGGTACCTTGTTTTTGAAGAAAAAGTGAAGAGTGGTGATACAAATATGAACACAGCATTAATATAAATATAAATATAAATATAAATGAAACACTAGTAGTGGTGTCTCTTTCTACCTGGTTTTTAATACTATCTCATTTGCTTTCTTTTTAGATTCATGTACATTGCCATAACTTTTATCCGCTCACTCTTTTCTCTGTAACTTACGTACTGTTCTATAATTACGACGGTCTTCAAAGGTTTTATTTATTTATTTATTTGTATTTCTTATATATTATTTGAATCTCCCAACGCATCAAAATTATAAATATAGATGACATTTTTTATAATGATTATTTACGCATAATATATTCATTTTAGATACAATAAATGTTAAAAATTTAAAAAAAATAAAATAAAAAGAATTTGTAATAACTATTATTTCATTAAAATTTTAAAATAAAATAATTATTAATTTAAATATTATATTGAAAATCAGAAATTTACCAAATAAATTTTAATTGTAAATTCTTAATTAAATTTAAATAAATTTAACTTTAAAAATATAATAAAATATTTTATTGATGGACGAAGAACTTTTATCGATCAAGATCAAACTCTGGCCAACGGGCGTAGGTATACACGTGTAGAGGACCTATTTCATTTCATTTAATTTTTTGAAAACTAATAGATCGGATGACATTTATAACCTTAAAATAAACTCATTTCATATGATCTTCCTAAATCAACTTAGAAATTAACTACATGAATAATTTTAGAATAAATATGAGATAAATAGATAATAATCAACAATTACGACATGAAATCGACAATTACTAGCCAAGTATACTCTATTCGTCCATTGAACTTCACATGACTAACACCATGTGATTTATTTAAAACGCTATTTTTTTAAATAGTGTTGGTGAAAATGTTATTCATATATTTCTAATTATATTTACAATATTAATTATAGTCCAAATTTTTTATAATTATTATATTTAATCTATATTGTATTAATAAAGACACCAAATAAATAAATATATATTATTATGGTGAATTATAATTTTATAAATTTAAATTTTTAGTATAAATATATTAAATATAATTAGTATAATAAATATAATTTTAAAAAATAATATTCCTTTTAATTATTTTATATCTAGCTACTATTTAAAACAACTGTTACTATTGAAAACAATTACTATTATTATTGAATAATTATTTGAACCGCTATTATTATTACGGAATAACCATTTAAACCGTTACTATAATAGTTATTTATATATATATTTCTTAAATAATTAACCACTATGTTACTTTAATCTGAAATGCTAATTTTCACGGGAAGTGGATAGCTTTCTAATCAGTTTGAACTCAGGAATGATTTGTCCAAATTTCATTAAAACCTAAAACAGCATAGAAAAATACAAGATAATAAGGATTTATTATGTTGTAAATTCTAACGTACATGAACTTTGCCACTAATTTAAAATGGCTGCTACAAGTCAGCTAGCGGTAAGTGTCCATTTCATGCCTTTCCCACCACTTTTTTTTTTTTTTTTTTTTCTCTGTAAAATCAGCAGATAATGTTCAACTCTAATATTCTCCTTCTTCTTATTCGTCTTCATATAAATAAAATAAAAATTGAATATACCTAACATAATACATACATATATACATGTATGTATACTAGTAATATCATTCCAAGTCAGTAAATTACACGCATGCTTGAAACAAGTCAAAAGTGTGCTGTTCTACTATATTTTATACATATGTTTTTTAGTCAAAGACGTTTCACAGATCAATATTATATTACTATGTTTTTAACTCCCTTTATACATGTGACCCAAATTTTTAATGATTATTATCAATGGACAAATCATCAACCAACTTTCCAAGTATCGCATCCATCTGTGAATGGTCTAATTACAACTCAATTTTAATAATATAAATATAATATATGAAGATTGAAAATGGTGTATGAACACCGTCCAAACTGGAATTGAACAGTAGAGACCCAGAAATTGAGGGCAGCTTTTGACCAATAAGCCTGAATAGAGTCACTGTCAGGATTATTCTTCTTTGGAATTTTGCAACGGGAGCTTGACTTAATATTTGAATAATTATCTAGTTCCAGTTACTTCCAAATCTCGACTTACTTTTTTTTACATGCCGATGCCGTATTTTAATGCTTTAATTAACAACTGGGCTCTTGTAGATTATGAGACTTGTCGCTTTCAAGAAAAGTTGGATTTTATTATAATAATGTGGATGTGGTGAGGTGAGTTAATAATGAGAGACGAGAAGTGGTGTTCAAGTCCCACAAGAAAAGAAAAGAAACAAAGGAAAGGATTATTATGATTTCTTTTAATTCTCTACTCTGATGTGGTGCCCCACGTGTGCATTATTTGTCACTTTCTTTCAGTTTACTTTTGTTACTCCTCTCCTCATCCCTCACGCTTGATTTTTCATTTTTCAGATTACGGATTTATGCAGGCTATAATATTTCAGAAAAAAATAAATAAATTATTTTTAATTTTAAATTTTATAAATTTATTCTATTTGCATAATACGTCCACATTTTCGCCTACATATACAAAATGTGGTAGGATGATACAAAATTTTTATTTTATTTTATTTTATTTTATTTTTTAAGAATCCAACGGTATTCAATTATACAATTGATAATTGATAATAGAGTGGATACGCCCTAGTAAAATGTATGGGTGCATCGGGTAAATGATTTTCTAGCAAAGGGTATTCATATATGATGCGTTGCTTTCCAGTAAATATGAATAAATATGAATGCATGTTACCCATTGAGTAAATATGTAAAATTTTATGTTAAAATAATATTTTTAAAATTATAAAATTTTAAATATATTTTAAAAAAATTATTTATAAATGACGGAGTTAATTATTAATTAATTCAATTAATATTAATGATTTATTTTATTTAAAAGTGTCTCAGTGGTATATTTTTGAAATGTTTTAATGGGTAGATTAATTAAAGCAAGAATTTTTATTTGTATTATACAATCCAATTTTAAAATTTTTATAAAAGTAATTTTTAAAATTTTTATTTTTAAAAAATAGTCATTTATAGGTGTATTCATAACTATGAGAGAGAATTAGATGTGAAGAGACTCTTCAACAACAAAGTATTATTTTTTAAAATAAAAATTGAATGAATTAAAAAATATAAATAAATTTTTTTTATTAGTTTTAAAATTTTAAATTTTATTTGGACTATTTTATAGTATAATTTTTCCTTAATTAAATTTATATAAATAATTTTATGATTATATATTTTTGGAAAGGATAAGAAAAAACTACTAATTCGGGCCACTTGGTACATGGTATTCAACATTGGGAATGAGAGTTAAGTTAAAATAACTTCTAAATAAGCTGCTTGATATACATGAATAGGAATCGGAATTTGGAATTCATTCCCAAAAATCCACCCCTCCTATCCCCTTGAAAGTTGATTTTGACTCTAGAATTTTGGTCCCTTCATTATTTTCATCTATTTTAAAACCAAACCTCTTCATACCTTTTCTCTATCGCCTGCGCCTATTTCCCAACTTTTAACCGTCGCCTTCCATCATAATTCATTCTCATTCCGTTATTTCGAACCAGACAATATTAATGGAATCATGATTTCCATTTCCATTAACTTCTCAATCACTTTCATTATCAATCTCATTCCAGTATTTGAATCAAGCGGTCAGGGACGGAAATAGGGGGCTGGCAGGTGTCATGGCCCCCTAGCCCATTAAAAATGTTATATATTTAATACTATAGTATTATATATAAGGTAGATGTTGGCTTGGTGGTAAAACCTTTGTTGTTAATTCTAAACTCTCTAAGTACTAAATCGTATTTTTATTTTGCTCTCCCGTGTTTCATCAAGCGGCTCTAAAATATTTGTTTGAATTTTGGTTGGTCATATTATGATAATTAAAATTTATATTTTATTTAAATTTATATTTTTAAAATGAAAGTTTTATTCCATACTTTAGATTTATTTTATCCCTCATATGTGAGACATTGTATCCATATTTTTTATAAATTATTTCTTATGAATTATTATATATATTTTTTTACTTATTCTTGCAATTTTAATAGATATTTTTTCCTATTCATAGTCATTCTCCTGGTGATATTATAAGACCTTTCTTTACTTTACTTTTTAGAAAAATAATCAAGGATTGAATCTAGAAACAAATTTGCTACTATATCTATTTAATTAATGAGAAAAGAGAATCAATTTCTTCTCTTATATGTATATATTCTTCTTTTATTTATATAGTTCTAATCCAAAAAGTTTGCACACATACATATCGGTTTGATGTATCTGCCCCACAACTCTCCATAGTTTACACTAAAACACAACCATGATCATCATCACACTACACATTTATTCCACACAAATTATTGTTTATTAACTAATTAGTGTACTCTTTTTCCCACTCATGTCTAAAAAATATTTAACAAAATATATATTTTCTAAAATTAACTCTTTTAATATTTTAAAATTATAATTCTTTAAGTAATTTATATAATTTTATTTTTAAATCTACATGGAGTACAATCATAAATCTTTTCTCATTATATGTTAATATCAAATATGAGAATAACAATCCAATAAAAAGTTCTATATTAAATAATAATTCAATCAATTCATAAAGAACTTAATTAGCATTAAGCATCTATAGTTAAACAATTGGTGTCCAATGGATTAAGCTCTATATTATTGGGTGGGTAGTGTTTGATAAATCTTTCTTTTCTAAATTGGAAGAGTATCACTTTTCTTTTACAAATAGATACATCCAACTCAAAATGTGATTTAGCTACAATTCTAATATCTAATATTAATAAATTATTGATGTATATAAATCAAAACCATGCATAAGATTTCCCTTTGATTTAGAAAATGAGATAGGAATCAAAAGAGACAAACAAGGTGGTATATTTTATTCATATAAGGTATATGATACTATAAGCAATTGGTACATATTAAAAAACCTTAATATGAAAGCAATAGAACTTAATAATTGTGTTATCCATCACACGTGATCATCATGCCCTAGAAAATAAAAATAAAAATAAAAATAAAGTTTCCCACCTATCACATTTTTTATTAACTTAGCTAAGTAATCCATTTAAATTTATAATTATATAAACTTTTTAAGTTGGAAAGTATATATTTTCTTGTCGGCATGTGAATATATAAATAGTTCAAAGTGCATGCGACAACACTTTACACTTACCCAAAGTGTATGGTTGTGTTATTTTATGAAAATCCCTCGTTAGTGGAATTATTAAGATGATATTTCAACTTCAATTAATTAAAATTAAAATATATCATATAAAACATGCCAAATTTAATTTATGTATATTTGTCATCTTATTTATGATTATGAGTTATAATTAGTATAGAAAAATAGGAGAACTGATATAGTGTTTTTATTTATATTTTTAAATTTTTGTAAATAAATATTATTTAAGATATGATAAAGATATGAACCTAACAAACTATTTTTGTAAGAAGTTGAGCTAGTTAGTGTAATCTAATTATTTGATGGGAGGCTATTTGATAGAATTAATAATGAAAGTGAAATTTGATTGAATTAATAACATTGAATGATATTCTTTGAGGATGGGGTTGAATAATCATTAAGATATTGCTCGTCGGCATTGCTAATTTGTCCTTCTTACCAAAATACGTCCTTCCTCATCCACCACCCTCATTCTCTTTTTATATTATTAATTTTTTATTTGTATTTTTAAAAATATTTCGTATAAAAAGAATTATCAACTATTTTTAAATGGTAATTAGAGGAAAATTTATTTTTAGATCATAAAAGGTTTAATATACAATTATAAGTCTGTTTTCAAAAATTTGTAAATCTAAATTTTAATTTTTACTTCATAGTCATTCATAGGTTGTGACCGCAATTCACAGACTGAGAGCGTAACTCATAAAATTTATAAATTGTAAAAATTTAGGGTTGGAAAACTCAATCTGTAAAGAGAAAACCAAACTTTTAAAAACTTGTTTCGGTATATTTTTGAAATATGTCTATAATTGTATTTTGAATTTTAAAAAACTCATTTACAAGAATTTTCACTCATAATGATCAATATTTTGAATGGATAGAAATTAAAATAACTTCTAAAATAATCATTTCAATATAAGAGTTAGTTTTATCCATAAAATTATTATAAATATATTGTATATAAACAAAATTTTAAAAATAATAATATAATTAATTATTAAAAATCAATAAAATAAATTAGTATTAATAAAAAAATATTTTAAAAAATAATTTTAATATTATTTTGAAAAGTTTATTAATCATAATTTTTATTAAAATTAAAAATTAATTTAAAATTTAAAGTGTAATTAAAAAGTGTAATAACCCCACCCTAAATGGTGTGGACCATTTTGATATTGGTTTGGATTTGAAGTTGGACTTTGTTATGAGTTTCATAAATGTAAAAGATAAGAATTGAATACACTTAGAATAATAAAAATGTGAAATATGGCATCTATTTAGAGGACATAGGATAGGTAGGGTGTTTAATTAATTATAATTAATTGAATTGTTTTTCCTATTGCATTTGCATTGAGTATAGTGAGTACAACTCATTAATACACTCCTTATTAAATAAAATTCTTACCCTATCCCCATGGTAATTGATACACATTTAATTTATACAGCTAAATTAGCTCTAGAAGGTATTTAAATAAAAAATTGTGAAGAATGAAAAATAAACAAAAAGGAGATTTTTTATTTATTATTTTATTATTTCATAATTTGTATAGTATCTGCATATATATATTATAATTTTAAAAAATTCACAAAAATAAATACTCAAACCTCAATTTTTAAAAATGGACCAAATTGATAATTTTATTATTATGAAATTTTTTTATATTAATCCATGGAGGTGTGAGAGTGACGATACGAAAATGATTTATGAAGTTGTGAAAGTCTAATTTTAAAAACCAAAGTTTGCATAATTAAAAAAATATATAAATGAAATTTGAAACTTTATTTGAATTCTTTTTTCTAATTTTTTTTAAAATTAAAAGAAAAATTATAAAATTATTCATAATATTCATAAATTTTCATTTAATTCTTTTTTTTTTCCATACGAGATCCGCATAATATAACAACATAACATCATTCTAAATTTTCAATAAGTAGTTCAATTGATACAACCATATTTAAATTCACAAAAAAAAAAAAAAAACCCTTAAAAATTAAGAGGGGTTTGTTCTTCTAAAATCTCTAAATTTGAATTTATAGTCATACCAACTTTTATTTGTTATTTTTTAAAATTATGAATTCGTTTTGTGATTAAAAAGTAAAAGAATCTTACTTGTTTGTTTCTTATGTATAAAATTATATATATATATATATATCATCTAAATAATCACTTTAATATACAGGTATAAGGGTCTTATGAGCCCTTGAAATTGGTTATATTGTTTTATGTAAACCCTCCAACTTCACGAAGGGTCGATTTAACCCTCAAACTTCAAAACATTGGGTCAATTAAGCTCTTTTTGTTGATGTGGAGAGCTTAATTGACCTTTTTAAGTTAACTGTTTTTACTGGCAGCTCAACTTCCACATCAGCGAGAAGGACTTAATTGACCTTGTATTTGTAAGTTGAGGGGTTAAATTGACCCTTTGTGAAGTTGAATAGTTAACTTGAAAAATATAACAAAGTTCAGGGGCTCCTAAGAACCTTATGCCTTAATATATGTATTAAAAAAAAAATGTTTTACCAAAATTAGTCCACAAAGAGAATTAAAATGAATTAAACATGGTATAATTATTAATTATCATTTCTATTTGACTTTCTCAGTTAGGAAACTCAAATCCATATTCTTTAACTTTTTATTTTTATTTTTCTTTTTTCTAAGATATTGTAAATAGAAGTTCTTCCAAACCTTAGAGTTTTTTTTTTCAACCACATTATCTATTGTCCTATGTATGATTGCTACTTAGAAATTTTATTGAAAATGCTCTAATTAACTTCGAAGCTAAATTTATATGAATTATATTGACTAAATCTTCACTAAATAAAATAATTTTTAAAATCGTATTATTTCTTAACAAGAACCAAAAACTGACTCTAATATATTTCTCTGCGATATCAGTAAATGTTAGTATTCATTAAAGCAATCACAAACAAATGTGATTATCAATTAAGAATGACAACAATGGATCAAGTTGAATAATGCAGTTGAAGTAACTCTATACTCACAATATATTCCATTGTAAATATAATTGATCATTGTGGATGATATTCTAAAACAAACTTCTTTTCATAAAATTAATAGATGTCATTGTCTCTTCATTCTTGAACTTTTCGATTGACAATCATTTAGGTAGGGATGAAAGTTAATCCTACGATAGACTTGAATAGTGGAATATAGCCTAATATACTAGTTTTCCCTAGTTGTTATTGCTACAGAAGGGTAATGTAGAAAAGTACTAGTTGGGGTACTAGTCTTGTTCTTTTCTAATTTCTTTCTTTATTCCACCAGTCTTCCTAATCCAATGACATTCGACAATATTCGTAGTTTTTTTTTCCTTAATTCATGCCCATTGAAACTTTGTATTTTAATCCCTACGAATCACCTAACTAAGAATTTTTTTGGCAAATCATCAACCTAATTGGAAAGTTTCTTAAGTTCTTTTTTATAAGGAGTTACTATATATGCTTGTTTGAGTCAATTTTGCGCTTATGAAGGATCTTCCAACTCAATTAGTTTGAACGAAGCTAATAAGACTTTCGTGAACTAAACCCGACTAGTTGATCCTTTTATGTCGGGTAATCCACATTTGTCATAATAGTACAACTCCTTTAAATGGAAGGATGTCAATTGCATTTATTGCTATTATTGTTCACACTTGAATTTAAGATACTACTCTACTTTAAAAGCGTAACTTTAAGAATCATTTACATCGAATGTTGAAAAATCTAATTTCAAATGGTGTTTTTTAGAATCTCTATTATGATTATGATACTAGACTGATTTTAAAGAATAATTATGTCCGGATTCGGAATGATGAATAGTGATTAGTCTGAGAGATTGGTTGAATGATAAGTTGATAATTCTCCCAATAAGGTTTTAGATGAAAATAAGTAAGGTTGACGTTGGAGGTGGACAAAATCTGGTTTGATGAGGGTGTTTTGGTGGAGGTTTTGTGTGTCTTCTATGGCTGAAAACTTAGTGAGGATGGTTCGAAGAGTTTGAATGTATCTTTTGTCTCTTTCCTTTGATAGTCTCGAGCATTCTAATATAAAATTCTACATTTTTTTTTTTTAAATTTGATTACAAGTTGAAATCAAACCCTCTGATAGTAAAATTTCATTTTTAGAATGAAATATAAGAATTTGTGAAGAAAAATAAAAGATATATTGGAAGAGTATTCGTAATATTTCTTATCATTTGTATTTAATTTTGAGTGAATTTTTAGAAATGGATATAAAATTATCTCAAAATCAATCAACTTAATAAGTGGTTATAATATACTTTACTACTTAACGAAGTAAATGAAATTAACCTAGAATACTATTTACTGTTTCAAAACTAAATTATAGAAATTTTAATATACTAAATCTTAGTAAATAAAATATTTTTCACCCCTATATTATGTTGATTTTTTTATTGCTTTTAAAAGATGGAGCAATTTTTTTTCCTAATTTTATTTTAAAAATAAAATTATTTTAATTTACCTTTGTGATGAAAAAATATAATAAAAGATTATTATAACATATCATAATTATAATTAAAAACATATTGGAGTGATTCTAAATATGAATAACAAAAAAAAAAATACTAAAAAGAAAAACTTGCCTTTTATTCCATCAAAATATGTTTAAAAAATATGTATAATTAAAAATTTTTTTAAAAAAAAAAAAAGAAAGAAGAAGAAGCTCACTTTGAAAACCATCTATAGTTTATGTTGAGCTGGATGGAGGTGATTTTTTTTTCTTTAAATAGTAATAAGAAAAATTCAATTACTTATGAATTATCATATTATTAAAAAAATTATAAAAAGAGTAAATTATTATTTTTATCCATAAAAGGCATTCCAATTTTATTTTCCAATTGAAAAAGCTATAATTTTTTTATGAATAACAAAATATATTTTATTAATATAAAAAAGAAAAAAATATATCGAATGAAAAAGAAATTTAGGTATATTGGAGTTGTGTTAAACTGGATATCGTACAAGGTTAAATGTAACAACAAACCCAACATAGGGAGGAGCCTGTCATTACATAGAAGCAATTAAACAATTACTCTAAAATCCATTAGAAATAGATTTCATAAAGCCATAAAATATCATATTCGGAATAAAGTCGGCAGCAGTACCAAAATTCAGAAATAAAACCAAACAACGCAAAATGTCCCAACTGTTACAATAATTTAGCAAAAACCAATACAGTCCCAAAAGAAACGAAAATCCCAAAGTCCAACAAAAACCGAAATAAATCCCAAAACATAACAATAAAGAAAATACTCATGAGTATACCGTAATCCATGCACAAATATTGAGACAACCTGACCGATCGAAGTACTTGTACTCAACCTGGGGTTTTAATCCCAGATTAACAAATAGCAAGAAAATAGGGAGAAAAGCAGTGTTAAACTATGAAATTAGTATAAGTTAACATCTCAGGTTCCAACAGCCACACACAGAATGTCCTAAACATGACTTTAATCATGGAAGCACACAATGCAAGGCTCTACAGACTCCCTAGAGTCCACTATATCAGACAACACACCAATCATCCTATCAATCAACAATTTATTAATTATCTTCCTTTACCCATAACTCAATAATCCATTTATTGTATATTTCTACACGTTCCATTATCATACTAAAAATAGGCTCCTAAAGTTCACAGTTTAAGGTCCTATTAATTTATAGGACGTTAGGATTATGTCTTCAAAGGTATTAATACTTTTTGTGGAGGTTCCTAGCAGTTTAAGTCCGGTTTATTTAGCTTTTAGAATTTTAGTTATAACTGACAGGAAAATCAAACAACTTGTGACCACTTAATTAAGTCCGGTTCAAACGTCAATCATTTACCATACATTAATAGTCCATTAACACAGTCCAGTAATCAGAAATAGAATTTTTGTTAATTAACAGTTTAGCCAATTAAATACCAAAATTATGCCCAAAGCAGCTATCAGCGGAAAACAGGATTAACAGTAACAGTAAACAGTATGGTCAAAGCCCAGTAAACAGTATCAATATAGTAATTCAAACTACAATCAGTATAGGCACTTCAAGCCAATTATTTCAGTCGTGAGGATCCCTTATCCCTAGGCATGTTGTAAATTCTACTAATAAACTAAACTAAGGGCAGAATTCAGTGTTCCATTTATTTAATATTTTTACCGAATTATATATATATATATATATATATATATATCAGTATAACAGTTCCAGTGTATGACAATATTACAATTTAGTAACCAGTTCCACAATATCAACAACCTTCTGTATTTGGTTATTATCATTAAATAGGGCAGTCTTATGTATTTAGTTATTATCATTAAATAGGACAGGCTTGGGAAACGGTTTCACAACACATCGATCACGACATATGCAGAAACATACAACATACATCAAACAATAATATAGGACTCAAAGAGAGTTGCTAACCTATAACGCAGAGCAGGACAACACCGAGCAATATCCGACCTAAGCTACTGCCTGATCAGCCTCCGTCCGGTGATCCTATGAGACCCTCATAAAATATTTAAATACTATTGAAAAGAACCAAAAGTCAGACCCGGACACCGATTCGACAGACCTAGAACCAAACCTGAACAGAGCCCAATATATCCCAAACCGAACCCTAAGTATCTTACCGAGATTTTAACAAAAAAATCTGTCAACCCTCTCAATTTCTGAATCCGAAATGCCAAGAACCCTAGTCCACCCGAACCTTTTTGATAAAACCCAGTCAAGATCAGGTTAAAATGAATTCCATTCAGACAAACCTGAAATGGAGCAAGAAAAACTTAACGAGAATCGTTTGATTACCAGTAGAGAGTTCTAACACTCTAAACCGGATAGCGAACATAACCTGAACGTGTTAAATCCCAAAATCAGAATATGACATTGGTTATGATGGTCTATATTGAAACTGAAACGGACAAACGGACGACTTACCGATAATACGCAAGAATCCTAACGCTGGACACCACTTAAAGCTTCACACGAAAGTCCTTTCTTACACTCTCAACTTTACGTGATTAAAAAATAATGGCAAAACCCTAGGTTAATCACATATTTATAATAAGTCTAATACCCAGTTAACCCCCTCTAAAACCAGACAATTAATATAACTCCGCCTCCCAAACTTCCTAATTATTCTATGGACACCCCCTAATAAAAGAAAATTACAGCCCTAACTCTCAGGCCCAAAAACGGTCTGTAACATTAAATTTGATTTATTTGGAAATAATAATAATTCGGGTTCAATTTTTGAACTAAAATATGGACTAAATTCGTTTAAATATATTAATTAATATATCATTTTAATAAAATTATATATTAAAATTTAAACATATACAATATATCAGGTTCAACAACAACAAGTATATGAACTTTTAACTGACTCATTTAAACTCAAACTATATTTAATGGAAGTTTTTTAATTCAAAATAAAATCGAGATTTAGACCATTTGAACTCCACTTATTCTCACCACTAACATACTTAAACTAATGAAATATAATGAAGTATTTTTAAGGGGAAAAAACTGTTTAACTTTGAATTTAATTCCACAGCAGGCAAGTGCTAACAAATTTATATTATATAATTATGTTAAAATAACACCAACATAAAAACTAAATTTTAAGTTAATGTAATTGGTTATTTTATTTTCATTGAAAAATAAGATGCGAAAGTCTGCCGTCCACGATATAACACCCTTGTTCCTCCAATAATTTGGAAAATGAAATTCTGAAAATAATATTTAGACATAATTTTTATGTTTAAAAACTAAAAGTTCTACGAACTGTTTTTTTTTTTAAAAAGAAAAACCTTTAAATGGATAAATATTAGAAATCTTTTCATTTTCCACGTCCTCATATCTATTGAGCCAAACCGGTCTTTATATGTGAAATCCCAACCTACTTAGCTAAAGGGTTAATAACTTCTATTATAATGATTGTGACTCTCTTTCGAGTCTTTCGAGGTGAATTATCACTCTTAACATGGTATCAGAATTGGTCTGAACGCGTGTGGATGGATGAGTCTTATTATGGGCCGCCCTGAGAGTAACATGTTGGCTCCACGCCCGTATGTTGAGTGCGAGGGCATGTGAAATCTCATATTCCTTAGCTAAATGGCTAATAGCTTTTGTGTAATGATTAAGACAACTCTCATCCCTCGAAGACTCTTTTGGAATGAGTTAGGCCTACCATATTTATATTTTGAAAAGTTTCTTTTTAATTGTTATTTGCTGCTATTCTACGGTTGAAATTTATATCTACAAAAATTTTAATAATATTTATTTAAATTTTATTATTTTCACCAAATAATAATAAATAATTAAAAATAAATTTCAAATTAATGTTTTAAAAATATTTCATAAAAGTAAATATAAATTCATTTTAGTTGATGAAAATTTTAATATGTAATTGAGACTATATTAAAGATATCTTAGATTTTAATTTTTTTAAACTAAAAAAAATATAACGATTGTATCTATATGTATAGATGAAGTAAATGGAAAATGAATGTTGAATTTTGTTTGAATTCAAAATAAAGTGAGATTTAAGCAATTTGAGCTCCACTCATTTTCAACACTAAATTACTAAACTAATGAAAAAATTTTAGGGGAAAAAAAATGGTAGAAGCATAAAACATATTTTAAATTTGAATTTAATTCCAGATAAATGTTAACAAAATTTATATTATATAATTATGTTAAAATAACACTAACATAAAAACTAAATTTTAAGTGAATCTAATTGGTCATTCTATTTTGTTGAAAATAATAAGATGCCAAAGTCTCTGTTTGATTTATATCGTCCACAATATTAGCACCATTGTTCCTCCAATCATTTGAAAAAGAAATTTTGAAAATAATATTTAGACATTATTTTTACGTTTAAAAACGGTAAGTTCTACGGATATTTTTTTTTAAAAAAAAACTTAAAAATGATAAATATTAGAAATCTTTTCACTCCATTCCACATGAGATATCCTCATTTGTATTGAACCAAACCATTTTTTATACGTGAAATACCACGTTACTTACCTAAAGGGCTAATAGTTCTATTATAATGGGCTAATAGTTTTATTATAATAATTGTGGTAACCCTCACCCCTTGAGGGCTCTTTTGGGGTGAGTTAAACCTTTTAACATGGTAATTGGTCTGAACGTGTGTGGATGGATGAACCTTATTATGGGCCGCCTTGAGAGTAACTTGTCGGCTCTACGCCCGTATGTTGGGCGTGAGGGGCATATGAAATCCCACATTACTTAGCTAAAGGGCTAATAGCTTTTATATAATGATTGAGACAACCCCTCTTTGGAATGAGTTAGATATAATATATTTATATTTTGAAAAGTTTCTTTCTAATTGTTATTTGCTGCTATTTTAAGGTGGAAATTTATATCTATAAAATTTTTAATAATATTTATTTAAATTTTATTATTTTCACCAAATAATAATATATAATTAAAAATAAATTTTAAATTAATGTTTTAAAAATATTTCATAAAAATAAATATAAATTTATTTTAGTTGGTGAAATTATAATATGTAACTGAAAGTATATATGTGGAGAAAAAAAAAGGTGATATCTTAGACTTTTTTATTTTATTTTTAAACAAAATTAAAGAAAAAAAATATAGAGGGATTTTAACTATATGTATAGATGAAGTAAATCGAAAATGAATGTTGAATTTATAAATAGCATTAATTATGGGGGAAATTAATTAGTGTTAATTGCATTGTGATAGAGTGGTCATACTAAGATCTGATAAATAAGTGATTGATATTTTCCCATGCGAAAGAATGGGACAATGCACAGCCACAGCCACAGCCACAGGACCCTTCTATTGGAGGGGTCAACTATTTTTGCATTCTGTCCTCCCAATTTCTTCCTTTAGTTACTTCACAAACTTTTTATTCTTCCAATTTTTCACTTGTTTATTTATTTATAAAATGTATTTCTTTTTATCTTTGATCATACTCAAGGGTTAAATTAAAATATTAGCCATTGTAACTTATTGTAAATTATATTTAAAAATAGATAAAATTCATTCATAATTTTTTCTATTAAAAATTATGTTAAGATTATTTGTTTAATATGTAAATGAAATAATTTTAATAAAAATATTAAATAAATTAATATAATTAAAAAAAAACATAAATTGTTATGGTCGAATTGAAAAAAAAAATAAAAATTAATGGAAAATCGAAATATGTTATTTTATTTTTTTATTAAATTGATCGAAAGGAAAAAAATTTCAAAAGAATTTTTAGAACTTAAATAAATTAAAATAAAATCAAAAAGTGAAAAATGGTATAAATACCATATTTTTGTAAATTCACGATGATTTGAGATAAATAATACTAGTAGGAGTGAGTTGGTTTGTCCATATTTATTTTAAAATTTGTGTATAAATAAAATAAAATAAAATTTAAAAAACCAGGGAAATGATAAAGTAAGTAAGAGAAGAGGGTGCACAGATATTGAAAGTCAAAGAGTCAAAACTTCAAAACTGAGTTTGAGTTTGTTTGTTAATTAACTAGATCACTCAAACTCAACATGTGAAGTTTAACTCAACCTATTAACTTAACAAAATAAATAAATAAATAAATAAAAAGCCCAAGTTCCAAGTTGAAAACTGCGGCTTTCTCTCTCTCTCTCTCTCCACCATATTCAAACCTATCTTATAGTACTTCCTTCTATATAAACCCCCTCTCACCCTTCTCTATCTTCCCAATAATCAATCCTCTCTCTTTCTTCATTTCTCTATTTCTTCTCCATCAACACAACACAAATGGAAGTCAAATCGAGAATTATCGAAGAAGAAAACAACTCGGACCTGAGAAGAGGTCCTTGGACCGTCGAAGAAGATTTCAAGCTCATCAATTACATTGCTAACCACGGCGAAGGCCGCTGGAATTCTCTCGCTCGCTGCGCAGGTACCATCTGATAATGATTGAATTGAACACCACCAATCCCAAATTCTATTTTTTTTTTTTTTTATTTAAATAAAAAATAGATCATCACATACAACATAGCAAAACAAAACGCAACGCAACTCATCATCATGTCATGTGTGACTCTTTCTTCCGTACCATTCATTCTTTCTTTTTCATCTATTCCATTCCACTTTAAGCATATTATTACTAATTATGTCTTAAAAATAACTTTACCAAATTCAAAACAGGTCTCAAACGAACAGGAAAGAGCTGCAGATTGAGGTGGCTCAATTACCTCCGTCCCGATGTCCGACGTGGCAACATCACTCTCGAAGAACAGCTCCTCATCCTCGAACTCCACTCTCGCTGGGGCAACAGGTCCTTTTTCCTTTTTTTTTTTAATTTAATTTTTAATTTTCAAAATTTAAATTGAATGGAAAAATGATGGGTTGGGTTGTGATCAGATGGTCGAAAATCGCGCAACACTTGCCGGGCAGAACTGACAACGAAATAAAGAATTATTGGAGAACGAGGGTCCAAAAGCATGCCAAACAATTAAAATGTGACGTGAACAGCAAGCAATTCAAAGATGCCATGCGTTATCTATGGATGCCTAGGTTAGTCGAAAGAATCCAAGCCGCTAACAACAACAACTCCTCCGCCTTCACCACCGCCGCTCCTCCACCCTCCGACATCCTCTCTCTCCAAAACAACACCACTATTCCCTACAATGACTTCAATTCCACCACACAACAACAACTCTCCACATCCACTTACACACCCGACAATTCAAGCACGGCCGCTTCTTCCGACTCCTTCGGGACCACTCAGGTTTCCGACTTCACCGACTATTACAATATCCCTGTCAATCCTAACCCCGATTATTTCCAATCCGGCTTCAACGGAAACTTCAATTCCGGGATGGATAATATTCAATCTCTCGATCCAAACACTCAGATTGTTATGGACGGTGGAGATGTATGCGACAATATGTGGAACGTTGAAGATATTTTCTTCTTACAACAGCAATTAAACAACATGTTGTAAAAAACTATATATTAAAAAAATAGAGGGGTGTGACTGATATTACGATTAATGTAGATTTATATTTTTAAATTTAGACTAAATTAGGTTATCAATTATAATAATGTAGGATACACAAAATAGACATATATATCAGGTCTAATTGTGGATTATTATTTTTAATATTTCATTTTGTATTGGGTTGGGGGTACATTTGTATTTTTATGTTTTTTTTTTCTTTGTTTAATTTTATTCTTTTTATATATTTTATAGTGTGAAAATGTTATAATTGGTTCCAGCAATATCAGTATATTATATAGACTTATATTAGATGTCACTGATATGAACAGTTATTATTAGAATTAAGAGTAAGTGTAATCTAAGTCATGCAACTTTTGAAACATGTGTCCATGGGGCATGAACTCAAACATATACGAGTTTAATGTGATAATATAATAATATCAATGTTTCTAGATGACAAAAAAAGAAAAATAAAAATATAAATTTGAGAGACGTGTCGGTTTAGTATTCACCAACTTATGCGTTAAGTTGGCCATTAAGGACTCTGTTTCAAAAGACCATTAGTCTAAAATATTAGTTTTAAAATGGATGATCTTATCGACTTACATGATTAATAGTGCCACCTAAGTATCTATATTTACTCTAAACAAATCCCCCCCACTATTATTTTGTTTTGTTTATCACCGTACGGACATGTTAAAGTACTCCGAACCCCAATTAACCAGACAAAGATTGCATTATTCGCATTATCCATGTTCCCATTGCATTTCTAATTCATACAGATTCTACCAACACTATTCTAGTGAAATCATTCACCCATTTTAGTACTTCTTTTTATCAATAAAACTTTTTTTTTTTTTTCAAAATTGATAGTAATTAAATATTAGTGTTGAAGAATTATGTAAAATAAAAATGGTTTAGGTGGGAAAATGATGGTGTAATGTAAAGGATGAATCCACGTGAGTAACACGTGGGAAGGAAGAGAGAGAAAAAATAGATGGAGTTGGCGGCGGCGGGAATCTTTGTAGGGCGCGTGCCGATAGAAGAAGCCATCGAAGTGGTCCCTTACTTTAAAGCTGTTTAAAAGCTGCCACGTGTTATTCTTATTTAGGCTTCCTCGACTCCAACACCAACATCAACCCTACTTCTACTTCACAGCCGCAACTCTTGAAACAAACAAACAGCCCCTCCACTTCTCCCAATTATAATTAAAATAAATGTAAATAAAAGCATGGTAAAAATAAAATAAAAAGGTTTCTAGAAATTGTAATATTCCGATATACGTGTACAGTGGTAAACCGTACAAATAACGAATGTCCAACTGGCTTCCACAAACCTTTTATTTTTAATTTTAATTTTTGAAAGAATGGTGTTGTTGACTTGTTGACTTAATTGGAATTATTGACAATTATCCCACGTGGCATTCTGTTCTTCCTGTAGAAGCTATCTGTGCGATTCATATCAGATATGGACGGTTTGTACTGTCGTGATCATGTGTCTTTTGGGAGGTGCTGTCATACAAAAGTATAATCAATTACATTGTATGTGTGTGTTTATCTGTTGTGTTGTGTATGTATGTATGTATCATGTGCTCAATCTACATGTGATTTGCATTTCCATTAACAGTTGATTTAGAATGCCATGGATAGATAGATAGTAGAATAGAACTCGTCTTCATTTGGTAAATCCGTGGTTGCTTCAGGTGACAGTTATTCTATATGATATGATGAATTTTAGTCTTGCTACAACAAGACAGCTATATGAGATCCGTTGTTATCCTTTCGACAATATTGTAGAAAGGTTTATTACATTTGCTCCCAAACTTTTTATAACCTTATGTTTTAATTTTTATTTTTAAAATTGTTATCATAATTCATTTCAAATTTAAATATAACTACTCCATCTGTTCCATATTACTGGTAGGTAACAATAGGATTTGATATACCATTCATTCACTAATGTTAATTTTCATGTTGTGAGTTTTGTATAAAAAAAATATATAGTAAAATGAGATCTTATTTTATTTATTTTTTACATATAAAATTACAATAATTTTTAGTCATATACAACTAAAAATATTTAGCATTGAAATTATACATTGGAAAATATGAAAAAAAAGAAGAAGCAAATATCCTAACATTAATGGTATGGAAGGAGTATTACTTTTTTCCTTTTAAGTGAGGTGGTTTTTCTTAAGATCATATTACTCTTCGTATATTCTTAATTCCTCGATTTTTTGATCTGTCATTACCTTTTAAACAATTCAAACTAAGTAAAAATAATATTAAAATAATTTATTATTTTAAAAGATTAAAATAATTTATTATTTTAAAAGATTAAAATAAATTTTTAGATAATTTTTAGTTTCAATAATGGAAATAGTAGAAAAGAAATGGAAGAAAGATTATTATAAATGATGCATGGACACTCGAGCAAAATCTTTTTAAAGTAGAAATATATTAGAGATTGCTTGAAAATTTTTTATGGAGTACCTTAGGTTAACAAAATAAATTTGAATGACATATGTAAGACAATCTCATATTAGTTTAAGATTTCAAATCATGGTTGCTTCATGTCCTGAGAGAAAAGTCCTCATTTTAAATAAATTCAAATTATATTTATCCCTACAATTTTTTCTAACAAAGTTATTTGAGATTGTGCTATAAAATATATAAAGAAAAAAAAGTATATTTTTTTCAAATATAAAACATCTTATTTATGTCTTATTGTCCATTGGAGTGTAAAATATTCATAACATGTAATGCGACTCAGTTGTGTTAGTGTATTTGCATGTAATACTACATTGCCCCAATAGAAATTAGCAATTGAACCCGCATTATCAAAGTTTTGGAAATCAATTGAATTATTTTAAAAAGTATTTCAAAACTAGATGTTTGATATTGATTTAAATTTGCATACAATGATTACCCAATTATCTTCATGTAGATTGATTTGCATTATCTAAATAGATAGATTTATTTATTTAATTAATAAAAATAAACCGATTTAATTTGATAATAAGATAATTGTGATCTCAATTTAATTATTTGGCAATCTAACTCAGTAAACATCGAATTACATATTGATAATAAATAAACATGTGAACATATTGCTAGTGTGTTATTTAACCCGATAAAATAATGATATGATCAGGTTGTTGAAATATATATATTTTATTTGATTTTTCGGCAAAAATGATGAATATTCAATATAGTTATCAATTTTCCTTAACTACTAAAAATGAGAAAATTATTTTTTTATAATGGAATATTTTAGTCCTTTAATGGTTGTTCAGCTAAATTTTAAATTATTCTTCGTATCATAGTAAACTCATGATGACCATATCTATGGTGACAAACTTAAACCTTTTAGGGTTCATTAGTTTTTATTTATATTTGTATAGGTTTCAATAAAGTATTATAACAACATAGATTCGGAAAGTTTCAAAATTTTGAAGTTATTATTTATATCATTAATATACATATTGTTTTTGTAGAGTTCAAAAATTAAAACTTTAAAATTAAATGTGTTTTAAACTAAAAAAAATATCTTCAAATGAATAATCTAATGGGGAAATCTAAATGGAATATTTCCTATCACGTATGGAAGAAATATGTCCGAGGTTTTAACTAACTATAATAATATTTGAAATTGTGGTGTTTTGTATCATATACGCTGCTTAAATCTGTAATATGGTTTGATAGGGTTGTGTTTGTTTGGTTAAGGCTTATGGGTCTGGGTAATAAATAACATAAACCCACCCCATATGATCTGACCCGGTCCATGTTTAAACCTAAGTATATAAGCCTTTGTTTTTACTGTAGCAGTAGATGTTGTGTTCTCTATTTTTGCTCTCTGGTTCGTCTTCTTGCTTTGACGAATTAGGGTTTTTTTTTGGATCTCTTCTCCTTTGGATCTCTGAAAGACTTTTTGCTCTTTCTCATTGTAGTAACACCACCATAGTGCAACCGACCACTGAGCCGGAAACCCCGTGGATGTACACCTTTAGGAGGTTCTTTGGAGCCACCGGTGGAACCACGTAAAATTGATTGTGTTCTTGTGATCTTCTATTAATTGTGTTTGGAGTTGAGTGATTAATTGTTGTAGGATTTACAACAAGTGGTATCAGAGCGTAATTGCTCGTTCTCTAAACCCTAACTCTCTGTTTTTCGATTTTCTCTTTACACTCTCTACTGACTTGTGTTCTTGTTGTCTATTATAGGTGGCCGGCGCAACCCCTGTCAACGACGACGAAAACCCTAAGTCAATTTCTAAAGAATCGATAAGAACATATCTGAAAGCGATCTGTTGGAATCTTTTCGAATCTCTTTCTCATTTTTATTACTGTCAATTTGTAATATGGTGGTACTGACTTTGTGTTGTTACAGGTACTGAGTTTGTGGAAAAAGGAAAGAAAAATTAATACAATAAAATCAAGAAAAAGGAAACATGTACAAAAAGGCTAATAAAGGAATATTAGAAGATATTGTGGCTTTTGGTTTCTGCTAGGTACATTTCTTGAACCTTTAGAATTAGGTCTCCTGTTTACTACTTTTCAACTTTGCTGCCTGAGTGGGGTTTGGATTATGCCCTCAGGGAAACTGCTTGATTGAAAAACTTTATGACTCTTGATGAATTGATTGTTGCTTGAGCTTATCTTTGCAAGTTCAATCTCTGATTGTATTGATTGAAAGCTCTTCTTGGTGTTGTGATTGATACTGTGATTGTAGTATTAACCTACCATTGTTTGTTGTTTGTTTAAATTGTACTACTGTTTTACTTTGTGTGTTTAGTGTCAGTTTGCTTGGTTACTTGTTTTCTATCTTGCCTGCCCTCCTTGTTTGCTTCTTGTCTTGTTAGGTTTAATATGGCTAAAACCCCTAGTTCAAGCTATATTAATATAGAAGTGTTTGATGGTAATCAGAATTTTATTCTTTGGCAGAAAAAGATGTTGTCTGTTCTGGTTTATTATGGGGTTGAGGGTGCAATAGATAATGAGTATCCTGAGGATACTTCTAAGGCTGAAAAGAAAAGATTAAATAAAAAGGCATATCATATTATTTTATTACATTTGCCTGATGATGTTATGACTAATCTTGCTAGTTCTAAGACTACATCTGAACTGTGGACTTCTTTGGAAACAAATTATTTGGAAAAAGATGTTCAAAATAGAATGTTAAGCCTGCACAGGTTATTTGGTTTTAAATTTGATGCTAAAAGGAAAGTTGCTGAAAATTTGGCTGTTTTCAAAAGACTTGTGCAAGATTTTAACTGTAGAACTAAAGAGGATAGTAGATTGTCTGAAGAATATCTTGCTATGATTCTTTTACATGCATTACCTGAATCTCATTCTGTTGTAAAAGAATTTATTTCCTTCAATAATACTGCATTGACCCCTAAATTGATCATTGATGCATTGACTTTTAGAACTGCTAGTGAAGAAAAGGTGAAATCTGAACCTGAAGGGTTGATGGCTCATAGTCAGAAGCCTTTCAGGAATAAAAAGAAAAGGTCTGCTAATCAAAATGGTAACAATTACAGTAATAACTCTGGTAACTCTAAGGATAAAAATAAAGGAAAGACTAAATCAGATACCGAAAGGAGTTGTTTTTACTATGGTAAACAAAATCATCTTGTGAAAGATTGTTTTCAAAAGAAGAAGGATGAGGATAAGGGTATCTCTAAGCCTGTCTCTTCTAACTTTGTTATTGTTTGTGATGATCATGTGCAATTCTGTGAAAACTTGACTGATATTGTTAAATTGTTTGATGCTTTGTCTGTTAATCAATATTCTCCTTTGGATCATTGATTCTGGTTGCACATTTCACATGACACCCAACAAGGACTGGTTTGGTGAACTCAAACTTGGAAATGAGGGACTAGTCCTAATGGGGTCTGATCATAAATGCATGATTAAAGACATTGGTACTATTAGAATTAAACATTTTGATGGTTCCATTCGGACTTTGCATAATGTTAAATATGTGCCTGATCTTAGCAGGAGTCTCATTTCTGTAAGTGCTTTGAACTGTCTTGAGTTTGAATGCATGTTTAAAAATTAGACTGTATGTATCTTGGATTCCAACACTAAAGAAATGATTATAAAAGGAAAGAAATGTGGTAATATGTACAAATTGGTTGGTGAAACTACTGAGGTATTGGCTGTTGATAAATATGCTATTTCTGATTTACAAAAATGGCATAATTGGCTTGGTCACTTGGGTGAAAATGCATTAAAGGAATTAAATAAAATGAGATTGATTGACTGTGATGATAACTGTAAATTGGATTTCTGTGAGCATTGTGTTCTTGGTAAACAAACTCGATTGCCTTTTACAAAATCCGACTTTAAAGCTGTTTCTGTTCTAGATTATGTACATGTTGATTTGTGGGGTCCCTCCCGGACCAAAACTTTTAGCAAAAGTGTCTATTTTCTGTCTATTATTGATGACTACTCTAGATATGCTTGGATGTATCTGTTGAAAAGTAAAGATGAGGCTTTTGTTAATTTTAAAAACCTGGAAAACGCATGTCGAAACTGAATCTAATTGTAAGGTTAAGAACTTAAGAACAGATAATGGACTTGAATTTTGTAATGACTTGTTTGATGCTTTTTGTGCTTAGAATGGTATTAAAAGGCATAGACAGTTAGGCATTCTCCCCAGCAGAATGGAGTAGCTGAGCGCTTGAATAGAACCCTACTTGAGAAAGTTAGGAGTATGCTATTTAAGGCCAAGTTGCCCAAAATCTTATGGGGGGAAGCCTTAATCACTGCTCTTTATGTCAGGAACAGATCTCCTTCCTCTGTGATTGATTGGAAAACTCATTTTGAAATGTATTTTAACAAGTTACCTGTTTTGAAGTACATCAGAACTTTCGGGTGCAGGGCTTATGCTAATCAATCTGTGGGTAAGTTGGAACCTAGATCCATAAAATGTTTGTTTATGGGTTTCTCTGCTGGTATAAAAGGTATTAGACTGGTTTATAAAGATGGTCCTTCTTACAAATTCATCATTAGTAGAGATGTGATTTTTAATGAGCTTGAATTTCCTGGTTGTATCTGTGATTGTTCAAATTCTGATGATTGTGTGCCTAGTTTCACCCTGTCTGATTATACCATTAATTCTAAATTTGATATGGTGACTGATAATGATGTCACAGATAAACCTGGTGTGGTTACTACTAATGTTGTTCCTCATGATATTACCCCTGTTCTTGCTGTGCCTGAAACTGGTTCTAGTTCATCTAATAATGATTCACCTGATATTGATAATTCTAATGTGAATGATGAAACTGATGAATATGTTGATGATCCTGAATATGATCAGTTTCTAAATGTGGGTAATTTGGACACTTAGGATCATTCTATTGCTAGAGATAAGCCTAGGAGAACCATTAGAACTCCAATTAGATACTTGGATGCTAATATGGTGATATATGCATTGAGTCCTGCTGTTTATAATGAATTTGTACCTGTCATTTTCTGATGTTGTTAATTGTAAGCATGCTGATAAGTGGTGGTTTGCTATGAAAGAAGAGTATAACTCTCTTCTGAAAAACCAGATGTGGGAGCTGGTTGACAAACCTGTTGGTAAGAAACTGGTTGCTTGTAGGTGGATATTCAAGATTAAGGAAAATCTCTCTGCTTCTGATCCTAGCAAGTACAAAGCCAGGATAGTTGCCAAAGGCTTCACTCAGAAGCCTGGTATTGACTCTACTGAAAATTTTCCCCTGTTATTAGGTATATTACTATTAGAATATTGCTTGCATTGACTGCTTTCTCTGATTGGGAACTTGAACAAATGGATGTAAAAACTGCCTTATTGCATGGTTTTCTAGATAAAGAAATCTTTATGGAATAACCTGAAGGTTTTTGTAAAAAGAGTGATGAAAATAAGGCCTGTTTGCTTAAGCGTTCCTTGTATGGGTTGAAATAGTCACCCAGACAATGGAATGACAGATTTCACAAATTTATTACTTCCATTGGTTTTGAAAGAAGTTTGTTTGATGCCTGCTTGTATTATGTACTTGATGATAATTCCTCTGTGTTCCTGCTATTGTATGTTGATGACATATTCATGATTGGTCCTGATATTGATAGGCTAAAATTTGTTAAGCAACATTTAAATTCTGAATTTGAAATAAAAGATCTTGGTCATGCTTCAAAAATACTAGGGATGAACATTATTCGAAATAGAAAATCAAATTTGTTGTGTATTGATCAGAAAAAGTATTTTGAAAAGGTTTTAAAGAACTTTAAAATGCTGGATTCTAAACCTTCAAGTCTGCCTTTAGTTGCTGGTCATGGTTTGGATACTAAACTGTCTGATTTTGATGATATTCTTGATAATGTCTCTTATGCTGAAACTGTTGGTTGTGTTATGTACGCAATGGTCTGTACTAGACCTAATTTGGCTTACTCTCTAAGTATTCTAAGTCGCTTCATGATGAAACCTAAAGCAATTCATTGGAAAGTAATGAAAGGGTTATTAAGGTACATCATAGGCACTATGAACATTAGTTTGGTCTATGGTAAGTACACTGATTCTGTTTCTGTAATTGGATACTGTGATTCTGATTTTGCAAAGGAGATAAAACTTCGAAGATCTACTTCATCTTACTACTTTACTATATGTGGGAATTGTGTTTCTTGGAGAGCAAGACTCCAATTTGGTGTTGCTTTATCTACAAGTGAGGTAGAATATATTGCTTTGACCGAAGGTATAAGAGAGGCTATATGGATTCAGAGTTTACTAAGGGAATTGAAGCTCCTAAAAGGAACTGCTTCTATTTTTACAGATAGCCAGGGCGCCTTTCAGCTGAGCAGAAACCCTACGTATCATGATAGAACAAAACATATAGATGTTCAATTTAATTTCATCATGTTACATGTTTTAAATGGGACTGTGGATGTGGGGAAGATTTATACTAATTCTAATTGTGATGATATGGGCACTAAGGTACTTTCTGTGAAGAATTTTCTGTTTTGCAGGGATTTTCTTCATATTGGACTACTATAGGAGGCTTCATGGCTGGGCGCCAAGCAATGATGTTTAAGGCATGAAGGCACTGGTGGCTGTTTGTTGTTTTTGTACACTGTTGTATAAAATGTATAAGTTTTGTATAGTTATGATCCAAAAGGGGAAGTTTTGTGGTGTTTTGTATCATATATGCTGCTTAAATATGTAATATGGTTTGACAGGGTTGTGTTTGTTTGGTTAAGGCTTATGGGTCTGGGTAATAAATAACATAAACCCACCTCATATGATCTGACCCAAGCCATGTTTAAACTTAAGTGTATAAGCCTTTGTTTTTACTGTAGCAACAGATGTTATGTTCTCTGTTTTTGCTCTCTGGTTCGTCTTCCTGCTCTGGCAAATTGGGGTTTCTTTGGATCTATTCTCCTTTGGTTCTCTAAAAGACTTTTGTGCTCTTTCTCCTTGTAATAACACCACCATAGTGCAACCGACCATTGAGCCGGAAACCCCGTGGATATACACCTTTAGGAGGTTTTTTGGAGTCACCGGTGGAACCACGTAAAGTTGATTGTGTTCTTGTGATTTTCTGTTAATTGTGTTTGGATTCGAGTGATTAATTGTTGTAGGATTTACAACAGAAATATTGAAAATAAATATAAATATATTGATACAAAAGACTTATTCCTTGTTTGTTTTTATCACTTAACACTTAATGCCACTTAATTTCATTATATTCCTGAATAAAATATCTTAAATTAGGTGGCAATAAATATTAAATTAAAATAAAATATTAAAAAAATATTTACAAATGAAAGCTACTCTAAACACATATCCTACAACATAATTATTTCAAAATTATAAATGACTTATAAAAAAAAAAAATGAAATGAAAATTAAAAAATCACTCCAAACCAATTTTAAAAAATATATCATAAAATTACTTATAATTTTCTAATGAAAATATTTCAAATACTGTAGTATATTTGGAGTAAAATGGAGTTTACCTCTTAGCAAATGAAGATGTTCATGCGAATCAAACATTAGGTACCATTTCCATCAAAATGGATGATATTCGTACATAATCCATGGTTAACCTCTAAATCTTTGTTCTTATCCACCAAATCAGAATTAATTAACAGAGATAGATCCCAAAAATACATAGCTACCAAATCATCTTAATTCTAGCCACAAGCTTTGGAATTTATCATCAAAGATCCTTTCTCCATAAACCCACGTGATTAATTAAAAAGACTAACTTTTGAGATTGAGTCACATCTAATCACATACCATATATGGAAAACATTAGAAGATGCTGATAAATAGACCTCCATTCTATTACAAATATGATAAAGGGAAGAAGATAATAATAATAATAATAACTTAATTATATAATGAAAAATACCATAAATAATCTCATTTTTTAAACATTTTTTTAATTTTTAAATTCAAAAATATTTCAGTTTAATAATTTTTAAAATACACTTAATTTTAAAAATATTTTATTTATTTTTAATAAAAATTGGTTATTATTAAAAATAATTTTTAAACTACTCTTAATATAGAGTTTTCCATTTAGTTTTGATTTAAAAATATAGTAATTTCAATATTACGTTATTTTAAATTTTTTTTTTAAAATTGATATTTTAAAAAAAAAATTAAAATTAATATGTTTAAAAATAATTTCAAAAACTAAATAAAAAAGAGAGAGAGAGAAGATTTTCCCCATATATAATATGATACTTTGAAATTATTTAATAAAATGTTTCCCACAAGAGCCATAGGATTCACACCAAACTATACATTTTGAACATATGATAAATTTATACCAAATTAGTAAGTCCAATGAGACAAGTTGGATTCAAAATTCCATTTATAATTTATATTGTTCACTCCTGTGATTTCCCTTGCGTATAAGCTTTGTACTGAAAGGTAAGTATATATATGTACAATTGGTGAATCTATTATGGTGACACTCACTCTCAAAACAGGTACAATAACTTTCGGACCCGTAATGAGAATAGCAAGTGCTAAATTTGGTTTTCCACTATAGGCAATACATTTTTAATTTTGTTGTTATTGGACGATGCTTATCCATATATTTATGTTTGGTCTTGTAGAATCAATTTTAATCATAGGAAACAAAACATTACTTTCGTTAACATTGGATTTTGTTAAAACTAGATAGGTAATTAAGAGTGTAACATGAAGAAATGTGTGATCTAAAATGAATAGGTATTTGTATGGTTGATATTGGTTTTTATGCATGCATTTTGTTTATTTTGGGTTATTAGGCAGTGTTAAACATGTTTAGAAGACATCATTATTTTCATCTGTATTAGTGGATGGTATTAATTGGGTACACGTGGTAATGAGGTTCCAGATGTTTGAAAGCTACTATTTTGCAAACTAGTGGATAATATTACCATATATTGAGATTTTTATTATTTTTTTAATGTTGCTAATTAATATTAGTTACATTTTTCTATAATTTAAGTATATTCCTGATTTTAAACTCATATAATATTGAGTGATTTAAATTTATTAATTGTAAAATAAAAAATATTTCGAAAATTTTCTGTTTTAAAAGTTTAGCTTATACTAATCATAGAAATAAGTTTCGGAATACTGGTGAAATGAAGTTGAATTAGGACTTATGTGCCAGAAAAAACAGTATATATTAATTGGGCTTTTATCGAACCCAAGACAGTATTTGTGGGTAAATATGAAAAGCCCAAATTCAGCCCATATTGTTGTGACGAGATGATAGAGTCAACGAAATAAATGTGTCTGGTCGTCGCATCTTGTCTTTTCCCCAATTATTAAATGCCACGTCGAATCTCCATTCCACACATTTTTTAATTTCTGATGTCAACATTTTTATCAAGTATGCTTGTGTTCATTTTAACAAGTATACATTAATATTTTAAGCTAATATTACATCTTCAAAAATGACATTTTTTAACTGACAACAATTATTAGATTAGACAAAGTCTATTAGGATTATGCATTATTTATTTAATAATAAATATAAGACATATTTTATAATATATTAATTTTTAAGTAAAATAAATAATAGATAGTAATATATAATAATAATTGATGGGGTCCATAAAACCCTGAAGGTTTCGTCCGCTCAATTAGAAGAAAACCCCAAGAAAGTCCTTATTAATTTCGGCCGAAACCCTTTTTTACTTGAGCGGCCGAAATACAGTCCTTTTAGCTTCCACCGCTCAAGTGATTTTTTTTTAAAGATATTCTAGAAGGGTTAGTTGGAGCGTAGATTTAACCTCCGCGAATCTCGAAGCTCCAGCTAAGAGTCAGTTAGGATTTCCTGAAGCGTGAAGGAAACCTATATAAACAAGGTAAGACACCCAAAATCGGGGACACAAATTTACTAAACAACTAACAGACGAAGATTGAGAAATCAGAGCCCTCATCTTGAAGGGGTTCGAAGTCCCACCAGAATTCGGCTCCAACAGTTTTGGCGCCCACCGTGGGGGCTCTTCTCCGTCTCCAGATCAACAAACAATGACCAAACGTAGCAGATCAGCAACACCAAGAATCAAGCAAAGATGTCGACGACCACCCAAGGGGCCGAAGATCCGTCGACACCAAACGATCACTCATAACAAACGGACACACTATCTCGACTCATGGCGAGATTAGCCGCATTGGAGGAAGAAAACCGAAATCTCAAAGCAACCGTTAAAGGGATATGCCCGCCACAGAAGGAAGTAACGCACAGACAGGGAGAGGCCAACAAGAAAGGCGGGCAAAGACAATCCGATGACAACCAGGTGGCGGGGCGCGACCAACTGCTGAACACAAGACAAATCTTGGGCCAGAATGAAGGTACGACCTCACCTATCCGCCGACTAGACGTTTCTGCTTTTGACGACGAAGACGACTTAGAGGAAATTCTGGCGGACACGCCACCAAACACTAACGAGAGGTCGATGTTGCCACGAACCGATGAGGCGTTAACGGGACAGGGCACTTGCAATCGCAACGCGCCGCCCTAAGACAGCGGATCAACGATCCAAGAAATATGACAACACCTGTTGTTAGCCCGCCGCCGCCACGCACAGAAAGGTGTCGGCCGCACAGTCGCGACATCCCGCAAGAAGTGACCAAACGATTACAGGAGATGGAAGAGATGATACGGTTTCTACCAGGCATACCACCCCCACTACGCAGGACAACAAAAGACTCTTTCACATAAACACCATTCACTGATGAGATCGCTCTAGTGGACTTACCCAACAAGTTCACGGCCAAGATTCAAGATGTACGACGGCACAACCGACCCAGACGATCACATCGCCCACTACCGACAAGCGATGTTGACGACCTCGCTCCCCAGAGACATACGAGAAGCCGGGTTTTGCAAGTTGTTTGGAGATTCACTTTCGGGCCCAGTGTTGGAGTGGTACGTGAACCTACCAATAGGCACGGTCGGGTCTTTCTCGCAGTTGACAGACTCGTTCATTGAAAACTTTGCCTGCAGTCGCAAACCGGAAAGGCAGTCCGACGACCTCTACGCCATTCGACAAAGGAACGGCAAATCCCTCAGAGCCTATATCGCAAGGTTCAACAAAGAGAAGATAACGATACCAAACTGCAACCAAGACACGACCATTCGCACGTTTGCCAAGGGGTTGCTACAGGGATCGGATCTTTACGCTGACCTGATCAAATACAAACCAAGAACTATGGAAGAAACACTATCGCGAGCCTTCGCTCAAGCAAGGTGGGAAGAAGATGATAGATGGGTCCCCCGCGAACCCGTCATCAGCCGACAATCGGTGCACACCCTAAAGCCAGACCATAGGAGCAGAGACCGTAATCGTCAGCGTTACGCACCATATGATCGCTCACCAGTGCCTAGGCCAGACGCTAATCAGACCAATGCGGTGAGGGCCGAGACGCGACCCCAACCACCCAGACATGATCTAACCATCACCACAGAACAACTCATGCAAGAGCTCGGCAAACTCGGCCGCACCGTCAGGTGGCCGGGAAAGCTACGGTCAAACCCCAAAAAGAGAGATTTGGCAAAACAGTGCGCTTTCCATGACAACTTCGGCCACAACACGGCATATTGCGTGGCGCTCAAGTACGAATTGGATCGCCTGCTGCAATTAGGACACCTTAGGAAATTCCTAGCGAGAACCAACGCACCAGCCGGTAATCAGCCGCCACAAGAGCAACAAGAACCACAGATGGTGCGCACAGTCCACGTGATCATGGGCGGATCGCTTGAATGCGGAACTACGTACTCGACTGCCAAAAGAAGCATGCGTCGCGTACACAATGTCGGCGGCAGGGCCGAAGAAGCATACTCGGTCGAGGACGAGCTAGAAGTGACCTTCAATTTTAAAGAAAGCATCGATGTCCTTAACCCACATCACGACGCCCTAGTTATCTCACTCAGAATAGCCAATTGCCTCATTAAAAGGATATTGGTAGACAACGGTTCCTCAGTCAACATCATCTATATGGACACACTGAAGGAAATGCAAGTAGAGGAGTCTAAGATAGCCAGGCAAGTCATGGTCCTGGTTGGCTTCAGCGGAGAGGCAAAACATACCATCGGCGAAATTGAACTACCAGTTTAGGCCGAAGGCGTCAACAAGTATACCCGTTTTTGTGTATTGGAGGGACCTTCCAGTTTCAACGCCATATTGGATCGTCCATGGCTACATGATATGAAAGCTGTCCCCTCCATATACCATCGGTTGATCAAATTTCCAACCAAATTAGGAATCAAACAGATAAGAGGCGATCAAGCCGCCTCGAGAGCATGCTACGCAAATGGCATAAAACGCCATCCCGCATCAGCATAGCAATTACAGAACACTCCACATACGGAAGAAGTGGAGCGCACGCTGGATGAAGTTCCGATCCACCCATCCAACAACAGTAAGAAAGTAGTCATCGGTTCCAAACTCGACGCACCAATAAGGGAAAAGCTCATCCATTTCCTATCGACCAAGTGCCATTGCTTTGCTTGGAGTCACAAGGATATGACGGGCATCGATCCCGACGTCATAACACACCAGTTGAATGTGGATACGAGGTATAAGCCTGTCAAACAAAAGAGGCGAAAGTTTGCACCTGATCGCAACAGAGTCATAAACGAGGAAGTAGAAAAAATTCTGAGCATCGGGTCGGTGAGGGAGGTGCAATACCCAGATTGGCTGGCCAACGTGGTTGTCGTACGCAAAAAGAATGACAAGTGGAGGGTCTGCATAGATTTCACTTATTTGAACAAAGTCTGTCCCAAAGACTCATTCCCCCTGCCGCACATAGAAACCATAGTCGATGCTACCGCCGGGCACGAGCTACTAAGTTTCATGGACACCTTCAGCGGATATAATCAAATACTGATGCACCCGCCGACGCCGAAAAGACAGCATTCATAACAGAAAGAGGAACCTACTGCTATAAGGTGATGCCCTTCGGCCTAAAAAATGCAGGCGCCACGTACCAGAGACTCGTTAACCGCATGTTTGCTAACCTCATCGGTAAAACCATGGAGGTATACATTGACGACATGTTGGTTAAATCGTTGAAAGCTGAGCAACACCTCGACCACTTACAGCAGGCATTTCAAGTATTGGAACGCTACAACATGAAGCTAAATCCTTCCAAGTGTTCATTCGGTGTCGCGTCTGGGAAGTTCTTAGGCTACCTGGTCACCAAAAGAGGTGTCGAGGTGGATCTAGACCAAGTGCGAGCAATAGAGAATATCAGACAGCCGAAAGTAAAAAGGGACATCCAGAAGCTAACGGGCCGCCTAGCAGCATTGAACAGGTTTATACCTGCTTCATCCGAAAAATGTTGTCATTTCTTTCGCCTTTTTAAAAAAGGCATCCCTTTCGAATGGGATCTGTCATGCCAAGAAGCACTGAAGTCTATCAAGGAGCAACTGTCAACAAACGCGGTCCTATCCAAAGCACTCGACGGAGAAGAACTGTTACTGTACCTGTCAGTATTCAAAACAGCAGTCAGCGCAGTCCTAGCCCGGGTCGAAGGAACAAAGCACGCATCAGTATACTATATAAGCAAAGGGCTGCTCCCCGCCGAGGAAAGGTACATGCCAATGGAGAAATTGGTCCTAGCCCTCGTGCCTTCGGCCAGAAAACTCAGACCATACTTCCAATCACACCCTATCATGGTCGTAACGAAACACCCCGTTAGGGTCGTCCTTCACAGGCCCGAGCTTTCAAGAAGAATGGTAAAATGGGCCATCGAGCTAAGCGAACACGACATTACTTTTCGGCATAGATCGGCCGTTAAAGCTCAGGCATTGGTAGACTTCTTAGCTAACTTCACACCCGCAGCGACCGAAAAGAAGGTAGACGAAGTCCACAGCATAGCGAGAAAACAACCGCAGCCGTGGAGACTGTTCGTAGACGGAGCCACCAGCCAGAGAGGCAGCGGCCTGGGAATGGTCCTCATAACACCCGAAGGTGACATACTAGAAAGGGCAATTAAGTGCGAATGGCGGACAACCAACAGCAAAGCCGAGTATGAGGCGCTAGTACTTAGCCTGCAATCAGCCATTGAAATGGGAGCAAAAAACATAGATGCGCACAACGATAGCCAACTAGTCACAAACCAAGTGAATGGCCACTACTAAGCAAAAGACGCCAAGATGATCGCCTACCTAAAAATCGTGGACCAATTGCGGGCCAATTTCATACACTTCACCATCCAACAGCTACCCCGAGACCGCAACCTCAGGGCAGATTTACAAGCCAACCTCGGTGCCACAACCGAAGAAAGTTACGCCCGAAATATACCAATCACTATACTTCACCAATCTGTATTGTGTGAGGAACCTGTGCCCAAAATACTTTCCATCGAAGAAAGCGACTGGAGAACAACAATTAGGCGCTACATGCAGGACTACGAATTGCCAACCGACAAGCAACTAGCCCATAAAATTAAGGCGAACACCGCCCGCTATACACTGATTGGTCTACCTTGCGATCCAGACCGCGTCCTTTACAGAAGATCCCTTGACGGGCCACTGCTCAGGTGCGTAAGCGGGCCCGAAATTACCTACCTGCTTAGCGAATTGCACTAAGGCAGCGCTGGAGTACATTGTGGCCCAAGATCCTTGGCATTAGCGGCCTACAGAGCCGGGTACTACTGGCCAACTATGAGGGCCGATGCCTGCAATTTCGTCCTCAAATGTCCAGAATGCTAGAAGCACGCAAACGTCACTCACATGCCCGCAGAGGAGCTACACCCCTACACCCCGAGTTGGCCCTTCGCCCGATGGGGAATGGACATTGTAGGAAAATTACCAAGAACGGCCAATGAGTATGAATACATAATAATCGCGATCGATTACTTCACCAAATGGGCAGAAGCCGTATCCCTGTCCAACATTCGCGATCGCGAGATGATGGCCTTCGTTTTGCAAAATATCATTTGCAGATTCGGCATGCCAAGAGAAATAGTGGTGGACAATGGTCTGCAATTTAGCTCTAGAAACTTCAACTCTTTCTGCCAAAAGTGGAACACCAAGCTGCACTTCTCAACTCCGCGATATCTGCAATCCAATTACCAGGCCGAGTCGACCAATAAGACGCTGATTGGCATGTTAAAAAAAAGGTTGGAAGGATCAAAACCACTTGGGATGAAAGACTCTTTGAAGTACTCTGGGCCTATCGGTGCACAGTCAAAAGAGCCACTGGTGATACCCCTTTTGCTTTGGTGTATGGGACTGATGTTGTACTACCAGCAGAAGTACAAATTAACACGACGAGGTCAATGATCAACCAAAAGTGGAATGAAGAGCTACTGTTGCTAAATAGAAAAACGATCGACGAAAGGCGAGAGGAGGCTCTGGTTCGCGTTGAATCATACCAACAAGGCCTAGCGCGATCTCATGCCAGGAAAACCCGGGTCTGCAAATTTAAACCCGAAGATAAGGTACTAAGGAAATTTTTTCAAAACACTAAGATACCGGGAGACGGAAAACTAACGCCGAATTGGGAAGGGCCTTATACCATTCTGGAAGCATTCGGACGCGGTGCATACCTTCTGGCAGATAGCATGGGTCAGAGGATACCTAATCCGTGGAATGCGGCCCACTTAAAGTTGTTTACCCAATGAGGTATGTCATTATGATTTCGCATATTACTCCCTTTGTTCCCAATCGCGTTCATATATCCCGCACCTAGAGCGGATCATAGTGGCAAATGTCAGACACTTCTGTCTAATACAATCGCATATCTCTGTCAAAACTCAGGCCACACAGCGATTCCATCAACAGCCTCTTTAGGCGATGGAAGTGGCAGACACAGACCCACATTCCTGGTATGTAATCACGACCACTTAAAAACTGCCGACGCCCGGAGTCCGTTAAAACTAACGCACTTAATCATCATTTTTTCAGGATCATCATAATTCTAGCAGGCCCAATATTAATCGCTCTGAGCGGCCGCAAAACTTCGGGCTACGGAATCGTCACGCGTTTTAGTTTTGAAATTACAAACCTATATATATCTGTACGGTTACCGATATCAACCACTCTATATTCTTACAAATTTGATGTTGTCGTTTACCGGTTGCGTCAAACGTACATCTCGATATTCAATACACAAGTATGATAATTTGATCATCTCGATATTCGATACGCAACTTTGGTAGTTTGGTTTGCAGAAAATCTCAAATCGATGAAATTGTATATTCTTTCGACAGAGCATAAAAATAAAATAAGTAGTTCAAGGTCGACTATTCAAGCGGCTGATAACAAAATTAATTTTTTAAAAAAACTTAAATAGTCTAACACAAACGGCCGGTACTACAGGCAAGCAAATTATGGGCCACAACCGTCATTGTCTTCACCATCCTGGTTCGACGGTCCCTCCATGTCATTTTGCTCATCATCGCCATCATCATCCTCATCTTTGGCCTCGTCCTCGCAAGTAATGAAAGCCTCCCAAGCATCGTAAGCCGCTTGAAGGTCCCACTCAGAGCCGCCATGCTGTTCAAATTCCTTGAACAAATCGTGCTTGGTCTTCAAGTGAGCGGCCGTTTACATAACTTTGAGGTCGTCTTCAAGAGTGCGAACACGGTCTTCCAAACCAGCCTTTTCAGCCAGCAGGTTGTTGTATCTAACATTAAGGTCCGCAGTAGCCAGATCTTGTGTTTCCATTTTAGCGACCGCCGCTTTCAGTCGATCCTGGCTTTGCTCTAGTTTGGACCGTGTGGTGACAAGTTCGCCCTTGGTTATCTCGTGCTATTTACGCACCCAGCGCAGCCTGTGGCCAGTCTTATATGCGACGAACGCCGCCTGTAGGAAATAACGAATGATCAAGAAAAATAAAAAAAAGAAACGAGTGGAATAATGAAAGCATATACCTGTTGTGCTCGAGATGCCGCAAATTCGACCAGTCTATCGTCGCCCCAGTTGGAAATGGCTTGGTGAACGTGGTCCAAATGGTTCCCCATCAGCAGGTGGAGGCCGGACTCGGGATGATCGATCATGGAAATAGATCCAATGGATCGAGTCAGATCGTCCACTGGAGGTCTTTTCGGTCATTTTGGAGTTTCCACCGATGGGGGATTGACGGTGACTTCAGGAGTTTTCTCCTTTTCGCCCGCTGCCTTCTTTTGTGACTTGGTTTTCTTTCCTTTGTTTTTTCGGTCCCTCATTGTTTCCTCTAAGTCATGGAACGAGATGTCTTGTGCTCTTCTTCTTGCGGCCTCCATCGATTCGCCTACAACCATACGCTCCAAGGGCGTAACGGGGTCAAGGAATTGATTTTTAAACAATTGCTCGGTGGACACTCTTGCAAGAGCCCACCCAAATACGGACTTAGGTAAAGGGTAGGACCTACCTTCGATCCGAGATTTCACACCTGACCAGAGGAAAGAAGGGTATAGTTTGGAGGGGTCAGAAAGTTTCTTCCACTGCCTGTTATTCTCTTCGGCCGCTAGCAATCGTGTGGTTCTCCGACGAACGCGGTCGAAATCCCTTTTTCTGCTAAGCTCGCTTGGATCTGCGAAAAAGCATTAGTGTCATCCTTGCGTGTCCAGAAAATATCATTATGCAACAAAAGAAACAAAAACTACCAATGAGCTGCCATTGAGGAGCCAGAGGAGTGCTACCGGCCGCAATATTTCCCCTTACAAGGAAATAAGATAGTTTCCAGACTTTGTCATCCCTTGTAAGCAGGTTAATGATAGGAGCATTCGGTTTCGACCGCGCACAAATACTGTAACGGCCTCTATCTCGATCGTTATTTTGTACGTAATAACTCTGTAATAAGTCATCAATTGAAAGCAGCTGTAAATCCTGTGCTAAGCCTAACATAATGAGGGCTAGCATTATTTTCCACCCATTAGGGCATAACTGGCTGGGGGTGATTCCATAATGATCCAAGAATGTCTTCACCATCCCTTTGATTGGGAACCGGACACCACTCATCAATGGATCTAGATAAAAGAAGTGTCATCCGGGTACCAACCAACCGGGATGCTCATGATCGGCCGGTAAAGCCAACTCTACATAATCCGCAATGTCATACTTTATTTTTATCAACCTCAAAGACGCTTCTGTCAGGTTCGTCCTCGTTTGAGGGCATACGCTTGTACAATGCCTGATGCTTCGATCGATATCCCGGAGTGGTGGTTGCGGATTCTCCAAATCTACCACCGGAATGCCTTGGCCATATGACCGCGAAATTACCATCGTTTCCGTCATTCCAAAGGGCAGGCTAGTATAGGGTTTCGAGCTTGCCCAAGTCACACCTTGTTCTTCGGCTGAATCTCTTGCATTGTCTGAATTTGATGTACTCGGACTAGAAGATGATGAAGCTGTCCTAACGCTGCGGCCGCTAGGGCTACGTTCCCTACTTGGTTGTATAGGCAACCCTAATATGGCCTCCTTCGATCTCATCACGCCTCTGCTAGATTGTGCTTGATTTGGGTCCTCCATTTAGCTCCTGAACCCAAAAAGATTGCTGTTAGTTAAGTTAATAGGAGTGAGCAATGGCGCGATCAATGTACTTCTTTTCAATCGATCCGCGATGCGATCGAACAAAGAATTGCGGCCGCTAGTTTTTGGAATACCGTGGGTTCTGCCCTAAGTAAAGTTAGTAACTAATATACTACTGACTAAATTCGGCCGCAGTAGAATCATTTGAGATTGTATGGTCCACTTAGTTGCGGCCGAAGGGGTTTTCACTTGAGCGTAACGTGTAAAGTAAACAATAAATATGCAACTGTTCTGATTACAATGAATCAAACAAAGGAAAAGAAAAGTTTTTTTTTGAAAACCTACCAACGTTCTTGAAGAAGAAGAACAGCAAATGGGGAATTCCAGGTGTCGCCGGAATATGACTCAGATGAACCTGAAAACAGATGACATCACTCAGTTTTCCCTCCAAAAAGGTAGAAACCCTAAGGCACTTTGGGAATGTTTTTACATTTCGGTCTACTTGTTTTGCGGGCAAAATTTCATCAACTCCTAATTTTATTAATCTCCAATAAACTTAGGAGTTGGGGAGTTACTGATAGGGCCCATAAAACCCTGAAGGTTTCGGCCGCTCAATTAGATGAAGACCCCAAGAAAGTCCTTATTAATTTCGGCCGAAACCCTTTTTTACTTAAATGGGCTTGGAAGTTTTGGCTCGCGAGGCCTCTCATATTTTCGGCCGACGTAAAGATAGATGGGCTCCAAATTGAGTTAAAACATTGGGGAAACTACTATTCTTAACTACTGGATTGGAGCGGCCGAAATATAGCCCTTTTAGCTTCGGCCGCTCAAGTGATTTTTTTAAAGATATTATAGAAGGGTTAGTTGGAGCCTAGATTTAACCTCCGCGAATCTCGGAGCTCCAGCTAAGAGTCAGTTAGGATTTCCTGAAGCGTGAAGGAAACCTATATAAATAAGGTAAGACACCCAAAATCGGAGACACAAATTTACTAAACAACTAACAGACGAAGATTGAGAAATCAGAGCCCTCATCTTGAAGGGGTTCGAAGTCCCACCGGAATTCGGCTCCAACAATAAAAAAAAAAAAAAATATATTCATATTTGGATATAAGTTGTCAATGATCATATCATGTAAATTTTTGAATTTATTATAAAAGTATTTGAACAAATTAAAATTTAAATTAAATATAATCAATTTAACTAGTTTAAAATGGACTAAGAAAAATTTTAAAGTAGGAGATAATCATAACTTTAGTTTATATTTATAGATGAAATAATTTTATATTTACAAAATAAATTTTCAGTTTTATAAAATAAAATTTTATTATATTTTTTTCTCCTCGCATATTAGTAAAATCCGTCACAAAATCATTCCCTGATTGATTGATTGATTGTTTTATTATTATTATTTTTTTAATTTGGGACGAATGATGAGGTTCAAAATCCTGAAGGTTTCAAAGTCAGCGAATGATGGACTTTTTTTTTATTCACAATTTGGATCGTTTATTATTTTTTTTTTTTTGAAATGACAAGTTGTTTTGTGTTTGGGTGGGGTTCTCTTGCAAATGAAAATGAATGATAGTCACATTAGGATCCATAACAAACTCGGATCCACACCAGACTAGACTCCATTTACCTTAACAAGTGTGCTAGTTGGTTAGCTCACAGGCTTCAAGAAAACATAAACCCCTAGAACAAAGTGCCATTGCAAAGCAGTTAGAAGCAGTTGATTACAACTAGAGAAGTGCTAAGCCTCCATGGAAATTAATAGGCGAAAATAAGTTTTAATAAAAGAGACTGAATAATAAAGTTTTAATAAAATGTCATTTCTTTTCTAATTAAATATATCTAATATGAAAATGAAAAAGAGGTCAAAATATAAATTTATAAAGTTGATAGGAAAGTTTATAATTATAAAAGTAAGAAAGTAGACAAAAGTACAAATAAAGTAAATTAAAATGGATCACTATATATAAAGAGGGACTTTGCGAAAAATATTGTCTCTCTCTTATTTTTTATTGGAAATTGTAATAGAGAAAGTGGGTTGGAGCTATATTTTATAATTTTTTGCCTTTAAAATAAAGATAAAAATAAAGGTTGGAGATGATTTTAGTATAAGTGTCTGTTTGGTTGGGCTTATCTACAAACTGGAAGTACTTTTTTAAACCTAAAAGCACTTATTTTTTTATTTTTGGTTGTTTGGCTGGAATTGCAGTAGATCTTTTGAGGGTTTAAAAAAGTAGAAAATCATCTACTGAGAGAAGCACAAATTTGATGCTTTTTCGAGTAGATCTTTTTGAGCTTTTTTAAAAAGATACAAAATATCTTTTATACCCTTATAACATATTATATATAAGGTTAATTGCCAAAAACCTCCCAAGTTTTGAAACGTTTGATTTTCCGCGCACCGGTTTTCAAACGTTGTACAAAACCGCCCCCATTTACAAAATCAAAGCTGTTTTCTGTTATGATTGGATGTTTTCTTTTAATAGGGGAGGTTTGACACAAACGTTTGAAAAACGGTGGCAAAAAATCAAATGTTTCAAATTTGGGAGGATTTTTTTTTTATTTTTATAATTACTCTTTATCAATTCTCTAAATGATATTGATACGTTTATCACATCTCAATTGAAGGACATGTTATGATTTATAAATATAAATGTGATATTATTTAGGGGGTTTTCACAATATAAAATTTTAAATTATTTTTTAAAAAAATTATTTAACTAGTTAGATTTCAATTGTTCCACATTTTACTTCATATTTTATCAAAAGTAGTTTAATTCAAAAATACATTTTTATTTATTTTTAAATTTAAATATTTAAATTAATTTAATTTATTAACCTTTTTATTTCTTTAAATTTGATCTTTTTAATATATATATATTCTTATTATTTTTTATTTATATTTTATTCCATTCATTTTATATTATAATTTGCGAAATTAAAATATTAGAATGAAAATTCATGACAATATCAAATACTTTTAAAATAAATGAATAATTATTCTGCATTTTAATTATAATATATATAAAAATTAATATTGAAAATGATAAACTAAAATGGTATACAAAATATATTACCAATTAGAATGATGTAAATATATAATTTATAATTAATATTCAATTATTATTAAAACATGTAAATATCTATGTTATTAAAGAGTAATGGATTAAAAAAAATCTTCCACTAAATTAAACTTAATAAAAGAAAAAAAAACGATTGTAATCATGCATTATATATCTCCATCAAATATGAAAAAATATTGCAAATTCTTCCAAGTAAGTTGGGTAATCACGCATTATATATCTTCTTATTTTTCAAATATTATTATGCTCACATGCAATTATAGTTTATGCTCACTTGCTATTTTGATATTTATATTTTATTCCATTAGTTTTATATTATAATTTTATTCTTTATAAATAAAAAAATTAACAAGAATATATATATATGTATATATATATATATATATATATCATTTAGAGAATTGATAAAGGGTATTTGTAAAAGAAAAAAAATTCTCCAAAATTTGAAACGTTTGATTTTTCGCCACCGTTTTTCAAACGTTTGTGTCAAACCGCCCCTAATAACAGAAAACATTCAATCATAACAGAAAACAGCTTTGGTTTTGTAAATGGGGGCGGTTTGGTACAACGTTTGAAAACCGGTGGTGGAAAATCAAACGTTTCAAAACTTGGGAGGTTTTTGGCAATTACCCTTATATATAACTCATGAATTCATACTTAATTTTACTTATTTTACATATAAATACTATTATTTTGAGATATTTAAAATTACGATAACTTAAAATTTTAAATGGATAATCAAAATTTTTATATAAATTTGTAAAATCTTTATATACTACAAATTTTTCAGATTTTATAAAACTTTATCTTCTATGATTATTATTATATTTGCAACTTGAATTTTTTTCTTTTTAATTGAGTTTAAAAATATATATATAATATTCATATTTGAATTGGTTTCATGTGAAAAAAATGAAAAAAAAAAATAGTAACTACATGCATGTAGATATTATTTCATATTTCAATACTCAAATCGCAATTTAAATTTTAAATTTAAACCAAATTTTAAATTTAAACCAAAATTTGTGAATTCCTATAGGATAGCAATCAATGAATAAATACATTCAAATATTAACAAACAAGTGAAGATTTTAGTTGATTCAAATAATTCTCTATATCTTCATTCGAATTTATTCAAATAGTAATTAAGAGTTCAAATCATAATATGATAATAATGATCTATTTCTTGGTGAAGTTCGAAAAGTTGAGATGGATGATATATATACTTTAATTTTAAATCTTTTATTGTTTTGAAATTTGTACTTTTTTATTTGAATATTTATATCTAATACTCTTAAGTAATTATAACGTCTTAAAGTACTTTTTAAAGTGATATTTCCAAACATTTTGAAATTGATAAGTACTTTTTTAATTGATAACCAAATAACTAAATTTTTATTCTTCAAAACTCTACTTCTAAAAGATCTATTATTAAAAGATCTACTGCTAAAAGATCTACTCAAAGAAGCCATACCAAACGGGCACTAAGTACTTTTTCCTTCCCTATTTATTTCCAAAAAATAATAAAAAATAATAAAGAGGGAGTGATTTTTTTTAATCCTTCTCTATAGATAGAGTTCTATTTTGACCCCTCTTTATCTATATTTTTTAACTTTTAAAATTATAAATATGATTCTCAACTTCTATTAATGGTATTTTTTACCCAATCCATTTATATATCTATCCATTATTTGATTTATAACTAATTTTAATAAAATAAATATTATAAAAATAAAAGATAATTTATTAAATAATAAAGATTAATTTTAATTAAAATTCAATGTTGATATATATAACTTAAAAAATTAAAATGATTAATTATTGATATCGATAATAAATAAATTATTTAAATAATAATAGATTAAATTTTAAGTAAAAATATATTTTAAAGAAATTTGAAATTAAAATACATAAACTTGAATAGAACTACAAGTACAACATAAATATTGTTGGTAAAACACGGCTAGCTCTGATACCACTTGTTGAACAAATCGGTGATCCATTGCAGCGGAGACGAGTATTGGTAACCACAAACTAAAACAACATACACAAGGCAAGAAATAGAGATAGAAAATAAGACACAAGGTTTTTACGTGGAAACCCAAAACGGGAAAAAACCACGGCCGTCAGAACGACGAGAGACTACTTCACTATGTAACAATAAAGCAACAGTTACAACCAGAATATCACTCTCTCACTCCCCAATCCAATTACATTGGTTACAGTCTCACACATAAGCTCTCCCAATATGGCTCTCACTGGATAATAAGACTCGATCCTAGAACTCAAGATCTTCTTCGTCTACATGGTTCCCAGGTCCCAATTGGGCACCTCCTAAACCTAACCAACTAGATCTACATTGTTCTCTCAGGATATCTAATAATAGATATAAGCACCATATTTATAGCATTAGATTACTTAGTAATCCTAAACCATTAAGAAAACTTTTCCTATTTAGGATTCTCAAAAATCTCCTTCCTAATTAGAATTCCACATTAGGAAATATCATTCCTAATCAAATATGACACTTCCAAAATAATCTTCGAATCTTTTCCTAATTACAAACCAATTATGGATACCGGAATATACCCGAATTCTCGTCACAATCCTAACAAATATCTGGAAAAAAAAGAGGTTATAAGCCCATAATGAATAACCAGTATCCTGAGAATCTTGACACCCGATCGGTGGGAGAGTAGGTTCGTGGTCAGAAGCTTCATCTAGCGTCTTTTTGTATTCAAGGTCGAGATCTATTTGGATCGGGCTGGAAGTCGGTTGGAGATCGTCCATCGGATGAAGAGTCAATTGAGATTGAAGTTTGTGGTCACAAACCTCATCCAACATCTAGTTGCATTGCAGGTGGAGTACGGATCACAATTCTACCCGCCTACCCGCTTACCCGCGGATATCCGCCCACTATGAGCGGATATGAATATACCCATTAAGGCTGATGGGCGGATGTGAGTAGAAAATCTATACCCGTTAAGGATAAGAATATGTGTACGGTAAAATATCCTTACCCATATCCTCTATCCGCAAAATAAAATTTAAAAAATAATATATAATTGTAATTCTATATTATTAGTGAAACTCATGTCAACCCAAATTTATTTTAAATAAAAAGCCCTTTAAAAAATGATAATTTAAACCCTAACTTTCTAAATAGTGTTGTTGTGCTCGCATCACATCACTTGAAATTTCAATTTTTTTTAAATTTTATTGAAGTCATAAAATTTTTAGAGCTCTAAATTTTTGCATAAAGTATGACTTTTTATTTATTTATTTATTTATTAATTATTGTGACAATGATAAACCCTAGAAAATTAGCTTTAGAAATTATTTATGAGTTAAATATAATGTTTGTGCTAATTTCTTTTTGTTCTTAAACTAGTCCAATCTATTTATTCCTGTTGTCAAAGTTTTTATGTTTATATAATGTTTTCATCTAATTTAAAGAAAAAAAAAAAAAGAGAAAAAAAAGGGAGGGGGTATAGCACTTTTGTTCATATTTTACTAATCATAATCACAATATATAAGAAAAAAAAAAACAAATATACCACAAGCATAATTTTATTGTATAATATTTGTTAATAATTTGGATTAATTTTGTAATTGAATAAATTTTGATTATATTATTATTTTAAAAAATTATTATAAGGATATGGGTATACCCATGGATAAATTCATATTTGCGGATATATATCCGTACCCATATCCGCTTAAATTAAAAAGATATGGAGATGATATGGATACTTAGAAAAAAATAGCGGGCAAGGATATGGATAATAACTTATCTGCCTATATCCTGCCAATCGCTATCCTTAGGTGGAGATCCATTTGGATCGGTTGGAAAGTCAATCGAAAAATGGGTTAGAGTTGACATTTATATAATTTATATAATGTCTCTGATGCTGAGTTTTGAGTGAAAAATTCGGAAGCATTATAATTCAACCCTCTCCTTGAGGGTAAGAGTGAATTTGATATAATTATCTTGATTTTCTATTGTGTTTGGGTTGAAATTCAACCCATTGTGGATTGATATTCAATAGGTTAACTATTACTGCCTGAGAGGTTGAGAGATGAATATATAAGGTATAAGGACGGACTTTCATCTCGTTTGGGTTGAAATTCAACTCCTGTGGATTTGTATTCAATTAATATTTCAGCCCACCTTCACTTTGGTGGATAAAATTCCAACTCACTCGGACTACATTAATATTTTCCCCTTAAATGTGGTTTATAAAAAATTATACAATTATTTGGAATGGATATGTAAATATTATTTGATTTAATTTTAAATTTTATTTATAATATGTATGATGAATCAACCGATTAATACTATTGTACCCAATTAATAATAATAATAATATAATTGAATAAATAAAAATAAATTATGATTTTTCAATAAAATTTTCAAATAGTTCAAATTAAATTTAAATAAAAATAAATTCATTAAAAAAAACTAAAAACTTCATTTTTATTTAACTTTAATTTTTTTTAATAATTTAAAGAGTTTTATTCTATCTTTAAGTTATAAGATTTTGCTTATAACCTTCCTATTAAAAGGTAAAAAGCAAAACTTGAGATGTTTTTCATTGATTGTCTAGACAACTACATGGTTGTATATATACAACTTTTTACAATTGACTCTCATTTAACTTTTGTCATTTTGTATAGCTCAATATATGGGGACACAGCAGATAAGATCAAAATGATTCTCGAAGGATGAATCAATAGAGAGAATTCTGAAGATGTGTTGTAGGCCTAGGTTATAAGCCTGCCTTGTGATTTTGTTTTGGTGAGGCTGAAGAGTTTGGGCTTATGAGTTTAATATAATTTCTACTCTTGTCACCTAGTAGGGCACAATATGTTATGGTTCAGAATTGCCTCTAAATCCAAACCCTACGGCCGTGCTATCACATGACAAACAAATAATATCAGTGTGCTTTAACGTGAAAAATGAAGAAAAAAAAATATAAGACTCTTTTCACTTCTAGGTTTTGGAAAGTTTGAATTATTTTTATAGACCCAATCTCAAAATAGTTTATAAATGAGCTTTCTAAACTTTACATTTCACTTTATTATATCTTTTAATTTTAAAAATAATTAAATAAATAATTTTGATGTTACTAAAATAAAAACTAAAAAATAAATTTGTGGTATTTCTAAATTGCCCAGACCATCAGAAACCTGGTTTAGTAGGGTGAAACCGGTCTTTTTTTGGTTCAATCAATTGCTCTTCCAGTGTCGTCTTCCTCCTATTATTCAATCGATTCCAGAAAAATTCACCTTTACCTTTGTTCTTCTTCAATCGCTGATTCTCTTTCTTCTTCAAAACCCATGAACGAATTCCATCGGTTCCTTCTCTTATTGATTCAGTTTCTCCACTTACGCCATCTTTCCATTTTGTTAACAAATCTGTGGCAGCGAATTCTTTCATAGTAGACAGAAGAACTGGGTCCATTTTTCTGGGTAAGCAGTTGGAAATCAGGTAGTTAGTTGAGCGAATGAAAGTGTTGTGGAAACAGACGCATTTTCCAATTTGATTTTCAATCTGCGCTATGGAAGAATCAATTTTGTTAAGGTAGGCGTTCTAGGTTAAGCTTCTTTGATTTTAATTAATGGCAAAAAACTTCTTTGCACGCGTTGTTTATAATGTTTATGTGGGCATTGTTCTAGTGTAAGTTAATCTCATTAGACAATACATCATATTAGTTCATAGTGATTTATTTGCGCTTGGATATAATTATGTAGATGTATTACGCAGCAGTTTATATTCTTGAAATACAGATTCATATTGTAGAGGTGCAAAAATCATAAACTGTTGCTTGATATTTTACTCTCCATATACACTGCTTCTCCATTTCTATTATTGGTATTGCTGTTAATTTGAAAAGCTTCATTTCTTCAGTTGTGAACTGCTGTGAAACTGTTTTACGTAACACTTTATGTTCTTGATTATATTGATATTTACTAGTTGTTTATTTGAAGTGTTGTAGATAATAGGTAGCGTTATATTCATCTGTTGTAATTTTATAGGCAATTTTTTGTTATAATTTTTTCTGATTGGATAACACATCCTTGTAGATTAGTATTATTGTGTTTGCAATCGGATATAGTTCTATAGATGTGGTAAGTGCAGGTTATGTTCTTCAAATAAGGTTTCATGTTTAGGTCTGCAAAAATGAATGGTGTTAATGTTGACATGAACTGCTACTTCATTCTAGATTTTTGTGTTATTAATATGATTTTCTTCCTTTTCATGACTGTGAATCGTGAGTATTGATAATACTACATTAGTAATATTTGATTACAGTTATATGTAGATATATTTCTATGAAGAGCTATTGTATGAATTAGATAATAGGTAGAACTACAAGAAAATACTTATTTTGCTACAGAAATGTGCTACGGAATATTTCCGTAGCAATTTTGCCACAATATGACTATAACATTATTTTACTTGCATATAAGATGTTGCCATAGCAAAGTTGTAACAATTCTGGAGTAATTAAAGCTATAAAATTATAATCCATAGCAACTTTTTATCGCGCAATGACCCAAACTATAACTTCAGATTTTTAATAGCTAACATTTATTGCTACGCCAAAAATTGCTATGAATTTTTTTGTAGCTACACTAAATTACAATAAAAAAAATAAATGAATAAATTAAAAAAAAATTTAAATAACTTCTACGGAATATTTGTAGCCATGGTTATTTGCTACGGAAAATTTTAAATGCACAATTATGTATGACTATAATTAATTCCTTAGTAATAATAATTTTATTTTAGAATAAGAGCAAACCCTAAGCGAAAATCTAAGTTCTTTTCTTTTCCCCCTAAACAAAAATTTCCCACCAAATAAAAATAAAATTTCACTCTGACAGAACTTCTCTTTCACTCTTTTCGATGATGAAGTTCATCTGGTACTGAAATTTTTATTTTTGGAATCACTTTCGTTTATCAGTTCTCTTCTATTCGTGAAGTACTAGGTGGTCAAATTTGTAATCGTCGGTGGATTTTTGCTATTTACAACTCAACACTAGGGCTTTTCACCTAAGGAGCTTTAGAGTAAAATTCATGTTCCTTTCCCCTTCTAACTGCTAGTAAATCTTTCTCAACAATTTAATTTCATTGAAGTTCTTGTTTCCATTATCTTACTATTTGTATTGTCTTACTACTCTGACATTTGCTGGCTTGATTTATTGTTCAGGTGCACTGCAAGTCTAAGTAGAATTTTGAGGATCTTTGCTAAAGGTTGGGGTTCACTTTCGTTTTAGTTTTGGGAGTTAATTTTAAAGTCTCTAGTATTGTACATTGTGTGCATTTACTATAATAGAAGAAATTCTGGTGCATAATATATATATATATATATATATAGAGAGAGAGAGATATGCGGATCAGATTGCGTTGGACTACATGGAAAGTCTGGATCGTTCGAAGGCTACTTGATAAGAAATACTCGTTTGTTATCCGTTTGGGGCTTGCAATAGCTTTCTGGAAAGGGAATTGCAAGACGGACGATTTTCAAATTGCAGATGCCGAAGGCCGTGCTGCACAGTTATCGGGCCCAAATTCAATTATTTTAGGGGCCTATTTTGAGTTTTTCTGTTTTTGCCAGTTTTAGGGTTCTTGTTTCCAGCAGGATTTCTATTTTTTTAGTTTTTTTTTTGCATTATAAAAACATATTATGTTATTCTAAACCCTATCATGGAATAATATTATTTCTTTCTCTTAGTTTGAGATTTGGCTTTCCCGTTCCTTGGATTAGGATTTATTGACGTCCCAGTCAAACGAAATTGACTGCCAAAACTCGTGACCGAGTCTAAACAGTCTTTAATGTTACTTTTTGCTTCCGTTCCGCGTCAGAGAGAGAGGGAGATAAGGATGATGAAGAATAATAAAAGAAGGTGATATATAAAGGGGTAGTGATTTAGGGTTGTGTTTGATGAGTTGAATACTTAGAATATTGTAGTTTAAATCCCATTTATGGAAGATATGAATTTTGTGTTGTGCTGAGTTTTGATTGGAAAATATTCATCTCGTCCTGCAATTTGTTTAATTGTTCATAATATGATCCACACGGTGTGTTTGATGAGTTGTCTAAATGAAATTTGGTTTTGTCTTTTAATCAATTTGTCTCCATTAAGTTAATGGATTGGTCGATAGAATATGCTTGGATTGTTTATGAGATGTTAACCAATGAAAGCTCTGGTTTTTCTTTTGGTGTTCCAATTTTAAATAGTAATGTTGTGTGCTTCTGTGAATTTGCTGGATAAGTTTTTAAGGTGTGCTTTTGTGAATTTATCTCGGGTCTTCTTTCTTCTTCTTCATTTCATTCACTTTTCTAAAAGCAACACCTAAATCAACACCTCAGATTTCCTTCCTACTCTCAACATGTTCTACTGCTACTTGTCCTAACCTTATACTCCTCCATCCCTCACATTGTCTCATCTACGTGTAAGTACCCCCTAACTTCATTCTTCAGTTTTTCTTGTTATTTTCTTCTTTGTATATATTTTTTCTTTTTGGGCTATGTTAGTTTGTGTGGGTTTTCACATATTCACAATTAGTGTTTATTTTCTAGAAGTAGCCTAATTTGCTTGAAATGGAGAGAATTAGCTACTAGTTCATACTGAGTTATTTTTTAATTTTTTAATTTAAATTTTATAAATTTAAATACTCTGTTACACTGAGATATTTGGATGAAAAGTTGTTAATAGGTGGTTGATTGATTAATATATGCAATTTGTGTAATCACTTGCTTGGTTGGTTTTGGTTCTTAGCTCAGTATATTATATTGATTCACGCTTCTTAGAACTTTTATATCTTGTTTTGCATACTTGAAATTGATGTCATAGTTTTCTTTTATATCTGATTTTTTTTCCAATTTTTTGTTTTGTTCTTAAATTAAGATTATCTTTCAACATTGACCAGCCATATGTCACTCTTTTTTTAGTACTACATCCTATAAAGTCACAACCATAAGAATTGAATTTGATCTTTGACGTGTGGCTCAAATTCTCTGTAGTAATTGCTATAATGTTGCTGTTGAAAATATGGAATCTCACTAACATAATGCTCTTAGGATCTTTATGTTATCATTAGTGATTCTATTAAATTGGAAAGAGCTTGATATGTTTCATCGTGACTTTCCTCAAATTTGTCCCAATTTCTGAAGAAACTTGCCTAGTTTATGTTTGAAAATATTTTATATACCCAGACTCATTTTTCTGTAGTTAGACTTCTACTGATTTTAGTGTATTTGGTGGGCTCAAGAAGTGAATACGCAATTGAGATTGAACTGTTTCGAGCATATGATTATCAAGTGAGATTCTGAAACTTATAATAAGGCATTGGAAATCAAGATAGGAAGTCTTGAAGATGCATGACTTGCCTCTCTCTATTATCTTTATAGCTTTACAAAAGTAACAAGCTCACTTAAGGAATGATTATAAATTAATGCTAAATGTCTACGTCTGTGACTTGATATGCTACATTTTTATGAGAAAGATTAGTTAACTTTCTCATTATTTTAGGTTGCTATTTTGTTTTCGTTATATATTAAATTATTTTAGTTATAAAATTAAATTCTTTAATTTATTTAGGGTATTTTTAACGATTTTAATCACTTTTGGACTATACGTGCATTAGACTTCTAAAGTGTATCAGTTAGATTTTGATTTTTGTGTGTGCTGTGATGTGTATTATTTTTTACAATAATTAGCGATATTATATAGACTTATTTTTAAATTCTATTTTTTAACTTTCAAAGACTTTTGTACTTCTTGATAAATGTAATCATTATAATCTATTTTTAGACTATAATACCACCATCATATCTTGATGAACTTTTATTATTGTTAGATAAAATTAATTTATATTCCTAAAAAAATATTTTAGATAAAAGAGAACCGGAGCTTTACGACAGATCGGACTTTCTCTGATATCACAACACAACTTCGTGTTACTACATCCCTTGCATAGGTTTGTTTTCTTATTTTATTTTATTTGTATAATTCACCGGTCCAAAAGAATTACTTCTTTCACTATCCTATCCATGCTAATACTCAATAATGAGTACATTACAATTATTTATCAATTTTCAAGCTTGTTTCTTAAATAGGACACTTGTTATTGCAAATTTACTTCATCTGCCTAAAATTACTTGAATTTTTTCTTTTATACCGCCTATATTGATGTTTTATCCTAGGTTTAAGACTATAATAACCAGAATTTGATATTATGAAGCAATTAGTTATTTATAGTTTGGAATTATGTATGCATACGCTATAATAATTGTTGGTAGTGTCATAATATTTATAGAGGAAAATGAATTCAGATAGAACTTGGACGTACCGTAGGCCTAGTGGCGGATATCTAAATCCAGAATTTATTAAGGGAGTTGGTGAATTTATTGAATATGCTACTTCTCAAATTGAATGTATGGGTGGAGATCGATTGAAATGTCCATGCATTAGGAAGAGTTGCCAAAATACGATATTTTTACCTATAAATGATGTTAAATTACACCTACATCGACGAGGTTTTGTACCAAATTATCACACTTGGTACTTGCATGGGGAAAAAGAAGATGATGTTGTCGAGTCAAGTGGGAACCATTTGGATGGCACAAATGATGATGTTTATGATAATGTATTTGAGCATGGAGGTCGGTTTCGTGATATGATAATTGATGCCTTGCATCAACAAGGGGCTTTTAATGAAAATGAGGATATGGAGGAAGAGCCAAATATCAATACAAAGAAATTATATGACATGCTTGAAGCATAAAACCAAGAACTATGACATGACTGTAGAAATCATTCACTTTTGTCTATAAATGATGTTAAATTACACCTACATCGACGAGGTTTTGTACCAAATTATCACACTTGGTACTTGCATGGGGAAAAAGAAGATGATGTTGTCGAGTCAAGTGGGAACCATTTGGATGGCACAAATGATGATGTTTATGATAATGTATTTGAGCATGGAGGTCGGTTTCGTGATATGATAATTGATGCCTTGCATCAACAAGGGGCTTTTAATGAAAATGAGGATATGGAGGAAGAGCCAAATATCAATACAAAGAAATTATATGACATGCTTGAAGCATAAAACCAAGAACTATGACATGACTGTAGAAATCATTCACTTTTGTCCGCAGTCGCTCAACTGTTGAACATAAAATCAGAACACCATTTATCTGAAAGTTGCTTTGACCAATTGTTGGAGTTTATGCAAGAAGTGCTCCATGAAGGAAATTTAATGTCTTAATCTTTTTATAAAATAAAGAAAGTGGTTGAAGGTCTAGGTCTTCTAACGCAACAAATAGATTGATGCAATAATAGTGGTATGATATATTGGGGAGCTGGTATTGATTTAACATCTTGCAAGTTTTGTCAACATCCTAGATATAAGATGGGAATGAATAACAATACAAGTAAGGTGTCTCAGAGAATATATAAGAAAATGGTTTACTTTCATTTCATACCAAGATTACAAATGTTATGTGCATCAGAAGCCACATCAAAGCCTATGAGGTGGCATCATGAACATGTAGCTAAAAACGATGTCATGCAACATCCATCTGACTCTCCTGCATGGAACCACTTTAACATGACTCACCCTTCATTTAGTAGTGAGAAGAGAAATATATTTCTTGGATTGAGCATGGATGGGTTCCAACCATTTGGTCAATCTCGCAAACAATACTCTTCTTGGCCGATTGTACTAACACCTTACAATTTATCACCTTGGATGTGAATGAAACCTGAGTATATGTTTCTTTCAACAATTATCCTTGGTCCAAATAATCCAAAGTTAAAATAGATGTCTTTCTACAACCCTTAATTACAGAGTTGAAGCAATTGTAGGAGGTTGGTGTTGAGACATATGATGTCTCAAAGAAACAAAATTTTACAATGCTTGCAGCTATATTATGGATTGTTAGTGACTTTCTTGCATTTGCTATGCTATCTGGATGGAGTACTAGTGGTAGACTTGCTTGCCCATATTGTATGGAAAATACATATGCTTTTACATTGCAAAAAGGTAGAAAACAATCTTGGTTTGATTGTCATTGCAAGTTCTTACCACTAAACCATCCTTGGCGGCGAAATAAAAATTGGTTCAAGAAGAATAGAATGGTCAATGATAATGCACCTCTAGTGAAATCTGGAGAAGAAATCCTTGCTGAAATTGATTCAGCAAGTCTAATGAAAGTTACTGAACTAGTTACTGAAGAGAATAATGCCATTATAAGTGCTAATTCAAGATGGAAAAACCGTAGCATATTTTGGGACTTATCATATTGGCATACCCTTCTCATTTAACATGATTTGGATGTTATGCACATTGAGAAGAATTTTCTTGATAGTTTAGTGAATTATGTGTATTTTGAAGCTGATGTGGCGCTTTTGCAGCGAAAATACTGGTAGTTTAGTGAAGGAGCCGTTTTGCTGTCACCATCAAAACTACTACATTTGTTTTGTTGTAAAATAGTTTGGTTGCAGAAGAACTATTGTTGTAATTTCGCTATAAATTAGCAGTGCAGCAGCAAAACTCCTGCAAGTGTTTCACTAATGTCAAACTTATTTGTACTATACCAATTAAAATTATTTTTCAAAATTTCACTATCCGTTAAAATGTTCCATTTTCGTCTTATATTTCTCTAAGTTATTCAAAATTAATAATAGTATTTGTTTTATATTGTGGATTTATTGTACATGAAATTTGAAGTGCAAATTTTTTTATTCTTTTTTAAAAAAATTATTGTAAAATAAATAATATGAATCAATGTGGGATGTTTTTTTTTTTTTTTTTTTAATTTTTATTTTTTAATTGTTGTATGTAAAACTAGATGTTAGACATTGATTTATATTTTCATACAATAATCACCAAATTATATTGATGTATATTAACCAGCATTATCCAAATGGATAAATTTGATTTGATAATATCAAAATTGTGTATTCAATTTAATTATCTAGGCAAATCAACTTAATAAACTTCGAATTACATGTTGACAATAAACAAAACAAACATGTGAACATATTGCGGATATGTTAATCAATACGATAAAATAACAAGGTTTTTAATGATTTGGTCCATATTCTCTTTGATTCTTTACCAAAATATGGATATTCAGTCTAGGTATCAATTTTCCCTAACTACTAGATATAAGAAAACTATTTTTTGATAACATAATTTTCTAGTCTTTTAATGTCTGCCCATCTAAATTCTAAATCATTCTTCGTATCACCGTAGTTTTTATTTATATTTGTATAGGTTTCAATAAAGGATTGTAACATAATGGATTCAAAAAGGTTCAAAGTTTTTAAGTTATTACTTATATTTCAAAAGTTGAAACTTTAAAATTAAACGTGTTTCGCTTGAAAAAAAAACTTCAAATGAATAATCTAATGAGATTGGTGTTAGGAGAAGCACACACAAACAATCAAACAAGCAGCGGAAATATTTTCTCCCTAAGATGAATAAGATCTAATCAATCCAAGCAAAGAACACCATCAACCATGCTCACACAACAAAGCAACATAAATAACACAAATAAACAAGCCGATTTTTACGTGGAAAACCTTCTCAATGGGAGAAGTAAAAACTACGGGACCGTAGTCCACCCCAAAACACCACTATGATCAAAGATAGAGATCACACAATGTTCCAACACCAAATAGGGAACCAACAATAGTAGTTATCCTAATAACACCAAGATTAGGATCTAACAACAAGAGAAAGAACACAAACCAAACCAACACCCACGTTCTGATGAATTTCGCTCTCTACAGAAGTCTCCAAATCTGATCTCCACCATCCAGAATAAACTTCAATATGTTCTTCACAACATATCCAAAACTCAGTGATAACAAAAGAGATAAGCCCCTTTGAATTTGACTGCTCAGTGCTGTTATGGGAATCCGAAAACCTCCACTTTCGGCTGTATAACTTCTTCCTGAGAATTCAATCGACGATCGCAATGGTCAATCTTCAGAAATATGTGTCTTCCACGTATGCTCCAAATTTGAGCACGATCCAACGGTTGGTTTAAGAGCAGTCGTCAAAACCTTCAGACTGCGCGGAAGAAGAACAATTAGTTTTCTTTTTTTCCTCTCAATCCTTTTTTCTATTCTTTTGGTGACTGCTATCACTCTATTCTTTGATACCAATAAACCCTAAACTCCTTAGGTTTTATATTAGGGCTCCTTAGACTTGTTGGGACTCGCACATAAAAGGGAACCTAACCCAACAAAACAACTGGCCCCACCTTTATCAATAGTTGTGACTTCTTTGATTTTCTCGTTAGGTTACTGGCTCTATTCATAGTGAGTACTAGTCTTAGGTTTACATTATATAAATAAATATGTTTCCACCATTTTTATATTATTAGTTCACTTTTACTATATTATTTTTCTTTTAATTTTTTATAACTCTCAATTTATATATAATTTTTAGTTATTATTTTGAACTGTAATATTTTTAAAACCTAATTGTTGAATTATATTTATATAATTTTCTTTTATTTTTTCTATAATATAAGAAATATTATATAATAAAATTTTAAAGTTTTAAAAGATATTATTGATAGAGAATAGTATATAATTTAATAAATTTAGAAATTTATAATACATATTATAACTATAATAAATTATAAATAAATATACATGATCATCATTCTTCACTAATTAGTTATATCACTAAATTTATTATAGATATAGTTTGTAAATAAATTTTCTAACCGTTTTTAATAAAAAAAAAAAGTTAAATTACAAACATATTATATTTTTATAATAATTATAATATTAAAAAATTAAATTAAGAAATAAATTTAAAATGGGAGAATGTTATTTTTAGGCTTTTATAACTTTTATTTACACTATATAGCTCAGTTTTAAAATCTTCACAAAAATAATCTTTCAAACTTTCAGTTTTAAAAAATAACACTTTACAGGTATGAAGAGAGTCCTTCATAACAGTTGTGAAGGCTATTTTTAAAAATCAAAGTTTTAATGGATTAAAAATATAAATAAAACTTTTTTGAATTAGTTTTGAAATTTCAAATTTTATTTGGATTATTTTTTGTAATTTTTTCATTTAATATTACTTTATATTTTAATCATATAATAAAATTAAAAATATAACTATTATAAAAATATTTTATAATATATTAACAAATTCGGTAAATACCGCACCCTAATTTAGTTAATACCGCACTTTTTCCAATTTTATCCTTATTTTTATTAATTAATATTTCTTAATTAATTAATATTTTAATTTAAGATGTCTTAATTCAATTTATATTTATCATTCCTTTTAATTAATTAAGTTTTAATGCTGAGATATCTTAATTTAATTTATATTTATATTTTATATAATCAGTAATTCAACATATTATATATGAGTTGAGTTGGAGTAATATATAAACTAATGAGTTAATTATTTGATTTAAAGAGACTTTATATTTGTTCTAAAGACTTATTAGTTTTGGAGTTCTAATTCGAACTACTGTTAATCATTATTGAATAATATTTATTTTGTCATCGTAGTTTAACTAGAAAGTTTATTTTTGGAACAAAGTTTTAAAGTTATTTATATATAAAAGTGTATCTAGTTTGTTAAGATTTTGAGAGCCAATATAATACCACTTTTTAAGGATTTTTATCCTTTTATTTTTTTAATTTTCAAAATAATAATATATATTTTTTATATTATTAAATTAAAAAAATTTATTAAGGATAAAACTGTAAATTATAAAATAATAAAGTGCGGTATGATGCGGTATTTACTAATGCCCTATATTAAAATTAATTATATTATATCGTGGGCTGCAGACAGCCCGTAATTATTATTAAATTTTTAGTTTAACTCCTCAAATCTCAATTCGTAACTCCGTACCTTCGTGAAAATAAAAATAATAGTGTGATTTAAATTTGTTGAGTTATAACTCAATTTAAGTTTAAATAGAATAACAGAAAATGATATGGAGCTAGTTTAAAATTTTAATGTACAATAATCATACACATAAATCCTGAGACACTGATGCAAGGTTTATCTTAATATTTCGATGCTCAAATTAGTTTGGAAACAAACTAGAGGTTACAAAAGTATTGAAAAGGTGTTCTCCGGAGCCTTATGGCAGGAGCATTGGAAAATTCTCGAAACCAGATTTTTTAGCGGTTGTGATGGGCCTTGAATTGTTGGAATGAATGGGCCAGATTTGGTGAACTCAGACCTTTTGAGTTGCGTCCAATGTTAAATTAGGACTGGACCCAATGAAAAGCCCAAATTCAGTCCATATTGTTGTGCTGTGTTGTGGGTGAGAATGAGATGAGATTAGATGATAGAGTTGTTCACGTACGGTACAATGTATCGTATACTCAACGAAATAAAAATGTGTCTGGTCGTCGCATCCTGTCCTTTTCCCAATTATTAAATGCCACGTGTTAAATGTCGAATCTCTTTCTTAAATTCCACACATTTTTTTAATTCCCGAACACTTTCGGGACCACCACCGTCCAATCTCATCCACTTGATCTTTCAGCTACAAAGTCCATTATGCCCCTCTCCTGACCTACACGTTTTCTATTGCCTTTCGTATATATCTACTTGATTGATATTAACATCTTTATCAAGTATGCTTCTGTTCATTTATATTTTCACATAATATTTGCATCTTCAAAAACATTTTTTTAAAAAAAAAAATTATTTTAATTTAAAAAAAATTAAATTAGACACAGTGTACATATTTACAAATTATACTATTTATTTTATTATATTTAATAATAAATATTATAAAATATATAATAATAAATATTAGAGAGATATTTTATAATATATCATTAGTTTTAAAGAAATAAATAATAGATAGTAATATATATATATATATATATATATATATATAATACTAAATATTCATATTTGAATATAATTTCTCAATAACTATATCATGGATATTTTTTAATTTTATTTTTAAAAAATTGAATAAATTAAATTTTAAATAAAAATATAAAATTTAAATAGAAAATAATCATAACTTTAATTTATATTTATAAATAAAATAAATTTTACATTTAATTATATTTTTAAAATTTTAACTTTACAAAATAAAATTTTAATATATTCTTTTTCTTCCGCACATC